>CAJNOQ010003480.1:0-20159 GCA_905250885.1 Didymodactylos carnosus | reverse complement strand
TCCAAATAATTGGAAATTCCTCACGGATTTTCCAGATAACTGGAAATTAATTTCATTTTTCGAATTTCCAAAAGTCCATATATAAAATCGCCGAGGAATTTCCAGATTGAAAATCACTGAGCATTTTGCATAATTCTAGAAAATCGAATTGGAAATTCAACCTCGATTTTCCAGAATTCTGGAAATTCGACCTCGAATTTCAAGAATCTTGGGAATTATTTATAGAAATTCGACCTCAATTTTCCAGAATTCTGGAAGTTCGACTTCGAATTTCCAAGTTTCTTGTAAATTCGATTTTCTAGAATCTAGAGAATCCTCAGGGAATTTATATATGGACTTTTTGAAAATCGCCGAGCATTTTCTATAAATAATTCCCGACATTACAGTGTAGTGTCAGAATAAGCATGTGTCTCGAATTTTTTTCTTTCCCGTGGTTCTTTCCTAATCTCGACACCCAAGTTATTTTTCTTCCTAATTTCGATACTCTCATACAAATACATGGAGCTTTTACATCTATAAACTTGTGTAAAAGGAAAAAATTTTTTTGCTTTAAACTTGACTTTTGTCAAGTTATTTTTGCACAACACTGAAATTCTCGCTAAATCTCTTGACTAAATCTCTCTTCAAAAACGGAAACTTCTAGAATTGAGAGATTCGGACGTTACTGATGTTTCAGACACGAACAGTAACACGAACACATGTTTTTACACGTTTTGAGCACAGTTTAGATTACTGTGCATATGCTTTGAAGATGTCAACTTGCACTTTCGATTGTTTTAGTGGTTAGATATAATTGCTGCTACACAATGTAAAAAACAAGTGCCTCGAAAGGCTTGTTTTTTTACAGCGTTTATGTGATATTTCTGAATAGGACTTTACTAACTCATCTTTAACTTTACGTAATTCTGTATATTTTTGCTTTGATAAGCATCATATTTTCTGCTATGTACTCTACCATTCGGAACTCTATGTTCGTAAGCATGCTATGGATCTTATAATCCTTTTTGGGCATCACGTCATATCAGGTGCAGCTAAATTGCAACAGCTGAGTAAATGACAAGGACAACCGAAAAAGGTAAACCATTCGCTGTCTCGAGAAAGAAGATCTGCAGTTTCCACAAAGATAAATTTTTAATGTTTTTCATATCACCGACAAAAAATTAAAGTTCCTTTAGAGTTAAAGAAAAGTGCTTTTTCGTATTCAGCACACTTGATAACCTGGAAAATTTTCTACTTTTAGCGAGGGGTACCGCCAAAAAGTTAAGAAAAATTTTCAAAATTGTATAATTTTACCGTGGAGATTTTTCTGTGTCAATTTGTTTGAAAATTTTTCTTAACTTTTTGGCGGTACCCTTCGCTAAAAGTAGAAAATTTTCCAGGTTATCAAGTGTGCTGAATACGAAAAAGCACTCTCCTTTAACTCTAAACTAACTTTAATTTTTTTTTATCGGTGATATGTGTATTATAAGTTATCATATACAATGCATGGTTTTGCTTCCAATTAAAATAAACTCAAATTAAGTAAAATTTGCAATAAAAAAATCGTTTACAAGAGTGCAAAACCTTTTATTTGCGGTCCATGCCTAAAACATTAATTTTCCCAAACCACTTGTATGTGAAATAGAACAACGGACGCCGGCTGTTTTTAAAAACCGGGTCATAAACCAAAAAGTTCAGGTACAAGTCTGTTGGTTTTTATTCATGAGTAGATAGCTCAAAGTGCTCTCTTCAAAATGGACGTCAAGAGAGTCTTTGGTTTTACACGGTTCTCGATAATGGGTTCGAAAAAAGCGTGATTGTGGATGTCTAGTGGTAGCTCCTTCACTGGAGAAGTGTTTTTCAACCATTGTGTTTTTATTTCAATTAAAATAGAAAGCATGATTACCATCGTAATAATTATTGTGAAAATAAAGAAAGATGTTTTGTACGGAAGTTTCGATGTGTGTTCATAACGAAAGTAGGTAAATGCTAGCTAGCCTGCTTCACTAAATACCTTACGTGTTGCTTACCTGATTCTTACAACACATGTTTACCCGTCAACGGAGTTAAAAATTCAATACAGAATTTCCAGACCAGAGGTGGGATCGATTCGGTTCGAGGTGTTCGAAAATTGGATCGGTTCGACTCGGTTTCAAACCGAACTGCTTCCATCTCTTCCAGCTACAAATTCTGCCGTAAGAAAAAGAGTTCAGTTTGACTGGAAATATAATTATGCAGAAACGGCCAACGATATTCTTTTTGTTTTTTTTATAACTCCTATCAAAAATATAAACATTCACTTAATAAACCTTTATCTAGTACTTTTATTCGTTTTTATTCTTTCATCCTTGTAGAACGGCTACTTTACGTGATAACAAATAAGTATTTCTTTATGTGTAAAGCTGAAGTAAACACATTTGAAAGAAGGAGGAAAAATGACAATAGAAACAAAAACAATAAAGTGCTTAGCTGATGAAGGGAAAACAAACTTTTTTATTTTTCATCTAGTTTTAAAAAAATATCGTTTCAAATCGGTTCCATTACAAGGCATTTCTGTTCGAAATTTTTGAAATAACAGAACGATTCAATTCGGTTTGAGAAAATTTCAATTTGTTTCAGTTTGGTTTTCAGAAAAACACGAACTGATTCCATCTCTGCTCCAAACTTAGAAGACGAAAAAAGGACATTGAATATTTGTGAATGATCACCAGGTGTCTAGAATTCCCTTCACAGTTTATCGTGTGTACAATGGGTTTTTTAAATAACTAATTTTATTAAATAAAATACAGACAGACAATATTTACACGATAAAGAAACGTTTGCGTCTAGGTTACAAGTTTGTTTGAGTTGAATTTTGAAATAGTTGTGGCCAATATTGTTGATGATAGTTATTTGTCTGTTGAAAATAGGATGACGATGTAAAATCAACCGGTTCTGATTTGAAAAATGTTTGTTCAGACGGATAGTAATTGTAAGATGTTGAGAAAGGTATTGATAAATAAGGACAAGGTGTATTCGATGAAGATGACGTGGATGAAAGAGGTGATGATAGTTGTAATCGAGAAGAATTTGGACTGATGTTTGTATTATACAAAATATTTGTCAATAAACATATATAATCACTAGCCTGAAACAGATAGAATAGAGAATTCATTAAACACTAATTTTACCAACAAATTTTTGAATAGCAAGGTCCGTACTATCCACTTTCAAAGAACAGAAACAGGAGAGGATTTTTCTCCTTCGAAAAATAGAAACGTTAATAATTTTTTTTCAGAAGTACAGGAAATAAGCGAATGCAGAAAATGACAAGTGAGATCTATTACAATGTGTTAAATAATGTATTGCTAGGCATAAACTAAAAATTCACTTGACGTTATTTAAAAAATTGTATACGGCATTCGAACATAGTCATAGATAATCGTAAATACCACGCTTATAACTCTTTTTATTTATCCGTCCAGTATTATTATTGTTGTTTTCTTCCATCTTCCTCTTTTTCTATACGTACAACAACTAGAGATGGGTGGAACCAGCCTTTTTTGGTCCCGTTTCCATAGAAAATTGTTTGGTTCCGATGAAATTTTGGCCATAGAACGTGAAAAAATTTCCCCTGCTGGCGGAAAGTTCAATGCGGCTTTTTACTATTGTACTGCGTTGTAGAGCTTTCTACGGCCTTGCAAGAAAAAATTTGACAGTAAAACGAGCTTGAAACTAACATTAGAATTTGATTCTACAACGAAAGTTTTACTTTTATGGAACCAGTTTTCTTGTGCCTTGTCCTGGTGCCAGTTCCGTCGGAATCGCCATTCTTAATTTATTTTTCTTTACTCTTCACTGCCTCTTTTTCATTTTTTTAACTTCTTTCGTTTGGTGTTTCGACATGAGTGTATAGAATTTATACGGTCAGCCTTTATGGGAACATTCTGATCCTGAGTGTAAACGTCATCTATGTTAGTCTTCTCTTCTCTTGGTGACTGAAAGAAACTGAAGTTAGAATATTTGTCTAGCTGATTGATTGGATTCACGTAAGAGGCAGAGACTTTCTAACAGATTTCACCCCAGTAAACAGTAAGCCTGCAGAAAAACGTCAAAATACAGGAAAAACAGGAAAATTTCAAAAAACAGGATAAAACAGGATGTTCTCATACAAACACAGGAAATACAGGACAAATACGAAGCCGGAAATAGACTACAAATTTTTGTTAAATCATATTTTTTATATTTATAATTTGAAATTATTTTGAGATTTACTTACCATCTTTAATGTTTCTATTTTTGTTAATTTATCATCTGTATCATCTATGGGTAATATTTCTCTTAAATGTTCAAGTGCTCCATTTAAACTTCTCATACGAATACGTTCACGATCATTTGCACGACATCGACGATTTCGTTTCATTTGTATAACAAGCGACGGATCTTGGATACGTTTACGACCACGACGCGATTTTTTATGTGAAACAGACTGTTGTTCATATTGTGCTTCAGATTCCATATTAATAGTAGACATTTTTCGGTTCTATAACAAAAAAGTTTCAAATAAATATCTCTCTTACAAGCGAATCTACAGCAATTGAAACTAAATAGTGTACTTTAGTAACGACTTGTCTTGAACATGATAGTTAAATTTCGATAGAATAGTTGATCCCTCGTTTTTTATCATAAAACAACCATGTGAGCGTTATAACATGTCATATCTCAAAAAAAACACTAAAGAATTTTGAAAACGTTACAGTGATACCACACTAGAACTATATGAACATCTATATTAGTATCTAATATAATTAAAAGTTATCTAAACAAACTTCATAGAATTACTGATCAAGTACATACCGTCAGAATTGTCGATAAAATAATTTGTTAATATGTTCAAGTATGGCACATATAAATTCCATTTATATGATCATTTATTTCTTTTTTTTCTGTTCTTTTCTTTTTATCTTTTTTTGTCTCGGAAAAAACTATGATTGGACAAAAACAAGACACCAATAGTTTATTTGATCAGCGGGATACCTCTTCTATGTCACACGATCATCGTCTATATAATTAATAATTATTAAGAGAAAAAAAAAACACAGCAAGATCATGATCTTTGCTATTAAATTTATTCACCTTTTTCTTCCACTAATAATGTAATTGAGTAGACAACAATAGGCGTTAAAACAACTCGATTATTTTACTAACTTATTTACACATATACATGTTCAAAAGAAATTTAAAAATAAAAAACGATATTTTCTCAGAGATACGTGTGAGATGCACGTTGAAAAGAGAAGAATAGTCAATTTTCAATAGTCAAACTAAGTATAGTTCGAAAGACTTGCCGATATTTAGAGACTATCCTACGAAAAGTTAATGGTAAAATCAAGATGTTCCTTTGTTTTTTGTTAATAAAATCGAATAATCATCTATTAAATAAACGATTCAATTTCGTCTTTTCGAGTTAATAAATGGAAATATAAACTTTATCTGTAGATAATTGTGTACTGCAATCACATCCATCATCTAAAAATATTTTGTGCCATTTTTTAACCCTAGTTGAATTGGAATGTGTTATCATCATTTTTATAGGGTGAGATATACGTTGAAATGATATTTATCTTGTAGATCTGTGTAAAAAGCGATAAGTTGATCTTTTTTTTCTTCTAAAAAGAATGTCATTTGAAAATGTGAAATCAATAATGCTATTTTTTATTTTCAAAAAAATTGTATAAAAAATTTGAATAAAATTGTAAAAACAAGTGACAAATGTGTTCTCACATATAGAAATATTCTTGTAATGCTGTGTTTGAGTGGATTTTATAATTAATGGACTCCACATATATCAATTCATATTGTTTGTCTCAATAAATGATCAAAATTTTAATTGAAAGCTGTCCATATACACATTGACTCTATCAGGTGGTCGATAATAAATAAAAATCGTTTTACCCACCCACAGTTTTTGTTATTAGAAGCACACACGCCTTTATTCAATACTTCAAAATAAACGACATATCTCTCTTACTCACTGATAGATAGCTTTAGGCAATCAAAGAGAAAAAATACGCTCAGTTGATCAATTTGATAAAAATAAAATTTGACTGACTATAAAGGACAGAAAAAGAGAAGGTTGATAATGTTTAAGAACGATCGGCACTTATCAACTCGCGTGGATTATGTTTGTTCGTTCTTTTTCTCTCTCTCTCTCTCCCTTTTTCGGCTGTCAATCATTTTCAGTTGTATAATTGTTATGTACATAAAAGAAGTAATTATCAAATCATGACAGAGCGTGTGACGGATATGAGCGTCGTCTTTTATGCCCTCTCCATATCGTACCTACGGCTCTGTCAACTAGAAAATAAGAGACAATCGCAGAATGTCTTTTCAAGTCAAACATTTAAGACATGCCCATCAATTATATGTCTTTTTACTATAAAAAAATGTATATTAAAAAGTATTTCTGTTCATCTAAGAGGCTAACGTCTAATATCTGACGAGAGTGGAAAAAGATCTGTCAATATTCTGTAACAAATATGTTAAAACTGAAATCGAAATTATCAAAAGAAATATGAAAAAATTATTTTTTATACTAAATAAATGTTTTTAGACTTTGTGTTTGGTAATTAGACTAATTACTGATTGTGTTGTGTTTTTTAATTGAAACCTCGATAAACAAAAGCTTTTTATTCGGTTTGTTCACGAGAGTCTGTATTTAACGAAGTAGCCCAAAATTTACAAAGTAATTGAAAGATTCAAAATTTGTGTAGAAGTACAATGATGAACTTGTATATTGTACTGATAAGATAATCTATGGTGTTAATTAAGATCTGAATAAGATTTGATGACTCTATTTTCATTCACCCTTTTGTTTTGCTCTCATACATCTATATAAGCAACAACATAAACATAATTGAATTATTTTTATTTCAGATTTTTGCTCGTATTTTTACACTCTCAAAAGTTTCCAACAACTTTTTAGAGAATGTACAGTGCAAGTCAAGATCCAGAATCGGGCACCCAAAAATATAAAATTTGGCTGCATGCTTCAAATCTGTTCAACGTCTATCACTACACTGTAGATCAGTGGCGGATTTAGAGTACTGGTGGCCGCAAGCACCAGAATTTTGGATTCCATACTATTACACTCTCCTTCTTGTGCAACGCTCCGAGCGCGAAAAGTAGAAATTGTGTTGTCTAGACACTCCTAAGTAAAGTTGCTAAACTTGCTCTTTTGTACAAATTCGCCAGCATCGAAAAATTTTTCTAGATCCACCACTACTGTAGACTAGATACTCAAATTGTTAGTTAATGGTGAATTTGTGTTGTTAAAAAAACGTAATAGTTGTCACTGTTAAGATACTAACCGACTCTCACCCACTCTTGAAAGAATCTTAGACAAAGTATAACCTATTCTTAATAAAATCTTAGAATTTTCGGGTCTTATCTTAGTAAGATTTCGAGTTAAGATCTTGGTAAGATTTGTCTACGATCCAAGACAAATGTAAGTGAAATCTTAGCAAGATTAGTGTAATTTTCTCACCAGGATAAGAATCATAAAAGTATTAAAACATTTCTGAATGGGTTGATTGAAAATCAAAGCAATTTTCAACAGTGAATTTATTTTTTTGCGTTAAATGAATACTTGTTTGTTTGTTCAACTAACGTTTCTCTCTAGTTAAGATCTGTCGGATTTTAGTTGACTTCTATCCATAACATCACATAGCGAGTCGTCTCTTTCTCATTCATTCTCTCCTTTTACGTTTGCTTTCTTTCGTTCAATTCATACACCCGGAACAATTGCAAAGCTACTAATTAATGAAAAGAAAATTACAAAATTAGAAAAGAAAATGACTACTTTTTTTTGCTAAGTAAAACTACCTAAATGCTAAGGTGATTTTTGTTAATTAGCTAACTTAATTCCTGCTTTAGTAAGCTATATTTTTGTGTGACTGAAGGCGGTGAGGGGAGGAAGTGCGTGGAGAGCATGAGAGTGAGCCACTAAACCACATTTCTGCTTGTTTGTCAAAAAATATAATTATTTTTAATAAATTACTTAGAAAAGAAAAACTTTTTACTTAGCATTTAAATGAGAGTCAAAGAAAATTGACAAAGTATTTTGCTGTAAATCAGATACATGAGGATAAATTTTTTATCAAATCAAGTGCAGTTTTTAAATTTCCAGTCGATTCAATCTTCCGATATAGAAAAAGTTTCATCGTTTAGGTCTCGGTTGCATACGTTTTACCAGATATATTTTGACCATTTATATATAAATTGGAATTCGGTTACAACCGATGAAAGACGCAATCCTTCTAAATCCATAGAAACATAGTTAGTAAAACTGAAACAGAATTCATTGTTACTTAAATATACATCGTACTCGCGAACAATATCTGATTAGACTCACAATTTTGAACATCTATTGATCACTCTTTATTCAAGAGAGTTTATTCACCAAACGTATTTATTATGGCTAATGCGTTTTGATACATCTAAGAAGAATGTGGAAGTGAAAACTGTAGTTTTTTTAGGTTGATCAACCTGTGACCCGATGGTTCTAATGACGAAATAGAGTTGTGAGTTAAATTAGAATCAATTCACAAACGAGCAAATACATGTAACATTAGTTTCCGGTTTTTAAAAAAAACCTCTTAAAAAAGCTCCAGAAGCGTTCAAATCGTATATTCAGCATAAACCAATGAAAATATATTATTCTATCAACAAAACTCATTTATATCAAGTCTACCAGTCGACTACCAGTCAGGACATTTAATCGAGTGAGAATATTAAACCAAGCGTGTTTAGAGCAAATTACTGCAGTTTACCGAATGAAATTGAGATGATGAAAAGGTACTCCCGTTTTTTTTTCATCTCATTAGGAAATGTAGAGTAAGTGTCCGATAATGTTCAAAATTTCATCACAGACATCTGGAACGACATGTCAAAATGCAAGTTTTTGTTTTGACTGTCGATTTTTTCTTTTTGAGATATAAAAAATGGTAAAAACATTTGAAAATTCTACAATCCGAAAAGAAGAAAACAATCAGTCAAAAATTAAAATTTGTATTTTGAGATGTCATTCCAGGTATCTGTGGTAAAATTTCGAACGCGACCGGACATTTACTCCACATTTCTCAATGAGATGAAAAAGAGAGGTGAATACCCTTAACTTTATCTGTTGTCTTACTGATGACATATTTTTATACCGTTTTATCTCACGTAACTTTTACAGTTGTGAGATTAGAGATGAAACATCTAAGACCTTAAATGGAACATTAAAACACACACACAATTAAAATTAGATCTGATTAAAAATCTGGCAACAAAGATCCACTGTACTCTCGATATAATTTAGATGTTTAATAATATTTGATTAAATTCTTCGTAATTTCACCAAAGAATCTATGAGTTTGATCGTACAGTTCGTGATTTATACTTCGATCGAATTGTAAATGAAAACTTCGTGATATAACATACACATCTATTATACGATTGCATCAACTTACACATTGCTATCATAATCACGAGCCTGATGGGAATAAACTGGATATATCTACATTTTTCGGACACAAAAGATGTGAAAACGTTTATTAGTGCTCAGACTGAGCATAAAAACATTGTCAATTTAGGAATATCATTGAAACAAGAGTTACAGAAATTTACAACTATTCGCTCTAATGTTCTTCTCTAACATATGGTGCAAAAGTAATGGCAATAATGTCAAACTCTGTTAGATCGTATTGTCGACTTCTAAACCAATCAAACTTTTTTCGTTGGAAAGAGCAAAGTCTGAACTACAAGTTTTGTATCAGACATATTTTTCCAGAACGAATCTAAGAAGGAGGAAAAGTCAAAAACCAAACACCTCGGAAAAAGTCCTTGCAACTTCGCTATGGAGCAACATCATTTTCTATTTTCTATTAGTTTTTTTTCATCAGAAGAGAAATAAGAAAACACGTTAAACGATGATTTTTGTAGCGTAAAAAGTGCTCTTTCCAATGGTATATTGGAAGTTAAATTTACTCTTGATTTTTGTACCAAAATATAACTTTTTCTGAAAGAGACTAAATAAGTTGGTCGTTCCTACTACCTGGCCGTTTTGCAACGATAAAAAATCTTTTCTGAAGAGGTCGTGCATAATTTCAGCTCGCTGCAAACTCATTTTTCTAGAACTCTTTTGTTTCGCTAGGTATCTTAGGTATTTAGGGTATCTGAGATATCTTAGGTATCTAGGATATCAACGTTTTTGCAACTTGACAAGTTTGTATTTCTCAATTATTTCGAATTCCATGTATCAAACTTGAACAAAAAATACACCAAAATGTAGTCGATCATAAACTCTATCGATATCAACATTGGCAAAACTTTTAGATCCGTTCTTGATTCTTTAATCAAAAACGGACATATTTCTAACAAATAATGCAAAAAGAATTGAGTTCATGCATGATTTCTGAAGATGATGACTGATTTTCTTGCAAAGTGATAGTTTTGCAAAAGACTCGATTTTACAAAAAAATTCATCTTTAAAACGTTTTTGATTGAAAAATATGGATTGGAAAAATATATCTGGTACAAAACTTGTAGTTCAGACTTTGCTCTTTCCAACGAAAAAAGTTTGATTGGTTTAGAAGTCGACAATACGATCTAACAGAGTTTGACATTATTGCCATTACTTTTGCCTTTCATATATTTGTCAGAGCAGTCTGTGAGTATGTACCAAGATATTTGCCAGCATATTTTCATTTTCTATAATATTTTTAACTTGTCATATCTTCTATTACAATTGTGACAACTACATGTAAAATTAGAATAAACTTGAATAAAAAATGTATCTCTATCGTAACAGTCCAAATAGTTTGAACATATGATTGATATGGCTTGGGTTTACCAGATAATACTGATATTAATTTGACTTCTACTGTACAAAGATATACATCCATTCAGTGCGGTGGCCAAAGGAGGGGTGTACGCTTCCCTGCTTTTGAAAAAAAGTTTCTCTTTAACAATCTCTCTTCTCCCAAGAATTTTGTCTGAGCTCTTGCCCAGATCTGTTAATCAATCTAACCAAAATTTAACAAAAACATGCTTTTTTCCAATTTGTCTCCTGAAATAGTTAAGAGTAAAAGTTTTCTCTCACTTTTCTTTAATGAGAAAAAAAGCTCAAATTGGTATCAGCATTATCATTATTATTTAGTTGTGTTGAAATTATGATGATAGATGATGTTGTGTTCTATGATTTTCTCTCAGATAAATTTACACCACTCCTACTTCTTTCTCTAGCCACGCCACTGCATCCATTATCTGGGGTATGAGAATGATTAAACATTCAACGTAAAAATAATATCGATTAAATATCGATTTTTCAAATCGAGATCAGTCAGTCGCAGATAATATTTCTTTTACCATTAACAATCAAATCGTAGTCAGAGAAACTTCGATTATTCTACTTAGTGTGCGTCTATCTTCAAATTTAACCTGGAATGAACATGCTTCCGATCTAATACTCGCAAGTCGCCATCGTCTGCGAACTATGCATAACTTATTTAAGAAAGCTCCTTCTTCCGTTCGATTATCCATATATCAGTCATGCATCTTTGGTATTTAGTTAGATTACGGTTCTATTGTTTATGATAGTGTTTATTACACAGAAAATCTAGATAAAATTATCAAATTAGCCGCTCGTTTAATTTGTAAAAGTTTGACGGATCCAGTAGTGAACTGATACCAAACTAAACCTTCCTGATCTAACTAAGCGTAGAAAATTTTACATTTCTATAAACTTCTTATAAATGGGTCTTGTCTTTGAAATGCCAATTTTATTTATCCTCTGGTTCATTGTCACTCGGATCGACTGAACCATTCTAGAGCGGTTCTCTGAGAGATAGCTACGAAAACTCATGTCGCTTTTTCATTTTTCTTTTGAACAGCAGTAGAGTGGAATGGTCTTCCTGACGATGTAGTTTCAGCCAATAGCCTTGGCCAATTTAAACTAAAATTAAGAAACTGGCTGGAGATCTAGAGATATTATTATTTCTGTTGCTGGTTTTGTTTTTAACGTGTGGTCCTTTTCGTTTTTTTGGTGGTAGCTCATGAAGTCAACACCGTCTAACTTTTGCCGATTTATTGCGATTTTGACGTAAAGTTGTGATTAATCGCGATTTTTTTGCTGTGTTTCTGCGGCAACAAGCAAAAAAAATCGCTCATTAATTGTGTGATTTATCGCAATTAATCGGATGATTTAATCGGACGCAATTAATCGCGATTAATCACAAAGTTAGGCGATTCTGACGCCATGGGTAGTGTTTGTAAGTGCCCGTAGGACCTTTTTACTGTCCAGGCATATACAGCATTAGTCTTTTGTTCTGTTCTTGACAAAATAAACATCAAATCAAAATTTTAAAAAAATCCATAATTGTGTCTGATGTATTGTGTAAGATTTACCTGTCTTAGACAAATATTTACCAGATAGAGATTCTATTTGTGAATTAAAATTTCATTCTTCATCAATTTGTGCATTCATTCTAGTTCAATTTGCAGAATCAACGCTATATTTGTAAACGAGAAAAAAGTTACTTTTTTGTCTTATATTTTCTCTTCTATTAATAATATTAACTATCAGACTAGATCACATTAGAAATGAGATGTCCTCTGTCAATTAGTCTCACTCAATTATAGATTTCTTTCTATATACATTCGTAAATATTGTATGTAGAAAAACAATATCTAAATTGAATCTATCTTGTCTAAAAGAGAATTTCTGTACTGAACTCCTAAAGTTGTGTAGTTGTAATGGTGAGTCGTTTGTAGATTGACAAAACATCGTGTGAAACGTCGTTTCAATAAGTTATTATAGTTTTAGCACTCGACTTGTGCATTATGATTTTTTTCTTCGTCACTTTCGTAATAATATCGAAACGAAGAAGAAAATTTCTATCTTTTCAAACTAACCAATAGACAAACAGAGAAAAAAAAGTTCTCAGGATATTTTCTACCATATAATTAATAGGCGTACCACTATCATTTATTCCTTTATAACAATAAGTGGTAGACTATTATGCTAACTATCTATGTTTATTTATTTTAAAACTTTTAGTTAGACTTAATGAAATTGATAAATATATATGTAATGTGAAAAAGTACAGAATTAACAATTCCATAGAATCGTTGAAATTTTGAGAAAGCTTATCATACGATAATGATAAGCTGTTCAAGTATTAAGAGCCGACTTTAACAGAATCAGGTTATTTTTTTCTAGAGATCAATGGCAAAACTCATCTTTTCTTATCAACTCTGAAACATTTTCCTGAGCTTTCTTAAGATCAAGTTTTTCGAAAATATGTTTTCTCTGTGAAACATTAGTTTCTTTTGACAAATATAATTGATCTATAGTCTGGAGTAGTTGTGCTGTTCAGAGGCGGCGAAACGTTCCCAAATGGGGTAAGACTCGCGATAAGAAAAGCAGCAAATTTAGAAAGTTTTTCGAGAAAGTGCAGTTTTCCGTAATAAAAGTTTTCGTAACAAGAACAAACAAGGAAATACTTTTTTGATTTCAATTCGTCAAGATAAAATGCAAGCTCGAGCCCCATGAATCCAAGCTGTTTTTACTCAGACTCCAACAAAAGTGACGTTCCTAGCAAAAAGGCCAAAAAACGGATAAAGCTTGCGCTAGACTAATCAAAGTAAATTTGTTTGAAAAACGTGGCATATCTATATGATTAAAGAATCACTACGCCATTTTGAACAAAAGACTATATATTTAGAGGTTTCTTGGCGTTTCTGATGCCAAAAGTTAACATTTTATCCTGATTTAGTCCCCTGTCCTCACTGCACATATCTCATGTTAGTCTCGGCGTTTAAGATCACTGAAAAAAGCAGAGTTTAATACGCGCAGCCAAACGACTTTTGGTCTTTTATTCCGATAAATGAGGCCTTTCTGTTAACGTAGCCAAGTATTATCTAATAGCATAGTGCTAAATTCAAAATTCTACATCAAAATGGAATAAGGCTCAGCCTAACAGAGCCAAATCCGGTTAAGGCTTAAGCCTTACCCAGCCTAGTGGTTCCGCCGCCTCTGGTGCTATTACGTTCAGAGTATTGCTCTACTGAATCAAACCTTTTCAAGGAAGAACACATGGCCGTAAAAATGGTTTCAGGAAAACTTTTCATAAATAATTTAATATTTATAAATGATAGTGAAATGTTTCGGTTGATGGAGTTGTGCACAAAGCTGATATTTGTTTGACTGACAAATGTTCTCTTAATAGCGCGTTGGATTTTATTATGAAAGTTTGGCTGACTTGGCTAACTTACATAAAATTTTTGAACCAAACACGTAAAGAATTTATCTATATCCGGTGAGAAATTGTTAAAGAATTGAGGTATCTGCTATAGTTGGTGAAAGCTTTTATTTTTACTCTATTTAAAATTTAATCAAAACAGGTAGCTTTTAAAAAATTGAAAATTTCTGTCATGATTGCCGTAAAATTGAAAAACACTGCTTTTGACTAAAATACCTTTACCTATCTGTATTTAAAGCATTTCTCAGCAAGTTTGAGTTTCTAAAGTCTCAAACAAATTTTGTATTTTAATCGAATAGCTATGGTTTAAAGGAAAAATTAATTTTTTGTAATATTGAGAAACTTTATATACATTGATGTTGACAAAGTGCACTAGTAACGCTTAAATTTCTAGTTGTGTTGAAGTTCCACATCCTAATAGGGATGTAAGAGTCATCGTTTGCCATCTGCTTTTGAAAAGCTATTAATTTGGAAAGCAATAGAACATTCTTTTGTTTATGAAATTTTTGAGCCCTTTTTAGTGATCAATTTTGGGCAATAATGTCAAGATTTTGGGAATAATCGTTTTATGACTGACTACTTTTGACACTTTATATCCTCTTCAGATGTCAAACATGAGATCATACTGTACGTGTCTTTTGTTTTTGCTAATGTAAGAAAAATGTTCTTCTGATAATTGCACGACTAAAACGGGTTTACTCTTGATTCGTTCCTAATAGTCACTCACGTTTGATGCCATCTTTCCATCTTTGATGTTGTTTGATTTGCAAAGTCAATTAGAGACGAATCAAGAGGATAGCCTAAAATGAACTCTTTTCTTCCCTCTTAGCAATTCTATGTCGTATATAAAAAGATATTATTTTACCCACGATGTGTTTTATTACTCTTTAATGAAAAGAAATTTTTTACTATTCAACCTTAGATGAAACATATCAGAGGAAAAACAGAGCTGAATTACGTTAGTCCTATATATGAGCCAATTCGTAACATCGTCATCTCCCAGAAATACCATTATTAATCATGAACTTTCTCCGGTTCTATTTCTTTAACTTTTTCAACTACTCCCTAAAATCGTTTTATTGTCTGATTAATCCATTGTGAATAAAAGCTAATTCTTGTATAAATGCCGGGTGATTCTGATGAATCACATTGTTTATTTCCATAGCTAACAAGTCCAGCTGCAACATATCGATTATTTTCAACAATCATTAACGGTGAACCAGAATCTCCGGCACATGAATCAACATGTAACGTTTCATGACCGGCACAAAATTGTATATTAGAATTGGCTACATGTTGTTTACATTTCGCATTGTTATCACTGACAATTGGTAGTACTAATTGTTGAAGTGTAGGAGAATTACGCGAACTACTCGCTTGAAGTTTACCCCAACCAACAACAACAGCAATTATTTTTGATTTTGGAAAAGTAGATGAAGTTGACGGTAAACATAGACGATTATTAATACCACTTAATTTTTGTCGAAGTTTAATAAGTGCAATATCATTTAGTTGAATATTTTCAGGTGTGACACGATAGTCTTCATGTGAAATAATAGAATAAACTTCGTACGTATTTTTTGAATTAGGAACAAATGAACGTAAATCATGTACACCAGTCAATATTCTAAGACGCTGAGAATTGACATTCTTAAGACAGTGAGCAGCTGTAATGATAATGTCATCTGATATGATAAAACCTGCACAAAATGGATTCAAACTGGTTTTTAGATTTAATACATCCTCGGCTGTTGTCAAAGCTACTACCCATGGCCAACTATTTTCCACAGCATCTTGACCACCAACAATTCTTGATGAACTATTTTTTTGTGTCAAAGGTCGTCCAGGACAGCCGCATGTTGCATGAGAAACATCACACGTGATTGATGGTAAATATTGTGATGGATTACGATATCGAAACCGTATTCCATATACAAGAATGACACCAAGAACAATAGCCCCAATAACAGCCAGACATGCGACACACAATGCAATACCAATGAATAGAAAACGTCTTGATCGACGAGGTCGTTGTTGTATATAAGAAGGTTCTTGTCTTATATTATATGGATCGTTGTCTCGAACAAACCTCATGTTTTTGATTTTACATATTAATAGTGTCGTTTTATTTTTATTTTTTGTTAAAAAATATAACAACTAATCCTCAAAGATTATGAGTAAAAAGGGTAATTGTATTAAACAGAAAAGAACAAATTTTTATATTCATAAGAAAAAAGACTTATCTGTTTGCTTCCGTATAGAATTAGTCAGCCATTGACTTCAGCATCTTCTTATAGCGGTTCACTTGTCATTGTGCCTAATGAATTTTGAATATTAAACATGGGGAAATCTATTTTTGAGTGATGACCAATGACATTATTCAACGGTAGACTTTTGGATTTATAATACCACTGATAGCCTTGTAACATTTATTAATGAAAATTTTTCTTTTTACTAAACTTATATATTTTATTCAGAGTACAAAGGAGAAGAACATGAGATTATGTTTTTTACAAGAAAAAAATTTGTGATTCTTGATATATCGAGTAAATAACCTGTTTTCTTAAAACATTGATAGTACAACTTTTCTCTGGATAAAACAAGAACTATGTTGCAATAACATGAAACATTTTTATTTTTTATTCAGTTTGTTTTTGTGGTTGTTGTTGTTGTTGTTGTTCATCTTCTGTTGGTGGATCATATTGTGTTGATTGTGTCATCATTGATGGTCCTCCTTGAGCTGGTGTCGATGGCTTGGGTGTTTTAGGTGTTAGTGGCTTTTCATTTGTTGAATCTTGTTTTAATTGTTGATGTTCTTGATAATAAGGTTGTTCTTGATTATAATATTGAATAGAGGATGGTTCATTCCCATAACATAATCCGCAACCACTACTACCATTATTGGATGAAAATATTTGCGATTGTGGTTGTTGTTGATAACCATTTGATCCATATGATGATTGTTGATAATAAGAATCACCACTTCGTCCATTATTCATACCTAATTCAGCATTAATTTGATTAATCATATTCGGTGGTGCCATTCGTCCAACTAATCGAATTGTTGCCAAATTTTTAATACCAAAACGACTTAATGGTTCATTTGGATATTGATGTAAATCTTGTCCAGTAAATACAATTGTTTGCAACGCTTTTGGAACACGAAAATCACGTTCAATAACATTCATTAAATCAAGTACAGTCGGTTCTGCTCCATTATAAGCTGGTACATTGATTTCATGAACATCACCACCAAAATGAAGTTGTAATTTAACACAAAATATACGAGGATGATTCATTTTTTTTTTCTTTTTTTAATTAAAATAGTAACAAATTTTAACTAAATTATTTGTATATGAGAATTTTTAAACGAGAAGAAAGAAAATCGTTTTACCTATACATGTGCAGATATGCATGGAAACTGTTAAGGTAACTTTTCTCTTTTCATTATCACGTAACTATGATGGATTTTTTGTGAAAGGAGAACACAAAAAGAAAGAAATAAACATATCACTAAATATTATTATAGAACAAAAAAAAAAAGAAGAAATTGGTGAACAATTGAAATTTTTCTTCTTTTTTTTTCTGTAAAACAGCAGTAAGGTCTACTAATTATATGTCTAACTAATTCAATTTAACTGACTACGGTGAACAAAACGCGAACATTTCATTGTCCAAGGTCAATAACAGAAGGATATAATGATTTTTAAAGTTCTTCTAAAAAAATTTCCTATATGAAATAATATTTAACCACCACGTTGTATATCTCGTTGTCAGTAGATAGGACGGATGGATTTAATAGCATAAAAACTTACCCAAGTATACTTTACACTTCTTTCACCAGATTTATAGTTTAATATTTCAATATCATATATTAAATTTTATTCTATTTGATTACGACAAATAGTTTTACAATATGTTCAACAGAAAAAAATAATAGAAAAACAAAAAACTACATCTATGAAAACAACATTCAAATTGTCATTTAAATACATAAAGTTTATAGTTCATATTAATCATTATTATTTTAATTGAGAGAAAAAGAAATGATTATCTATTCTATTTTCCACAAAATCGTGTCATTATTGTGACTAAAGAAAAAAAAATATCAGCCAAAAATCATCAAGTATAGACGTTTAATATCTTAGAAAAGAAAATACACTTTTGACATTAAAAAAATGTCAAACAGATAGATAGAGAACAGTTTTAGAAGACTAATTATCTCAGTAAATTTTAGATAAAATAAGAAAAAAAACTGTTCAATAAACAATTCACTGTGATGTAACTACTCACAGAAACAAAATGTTAGAAAAGAGCAATAAACAGTAAACGAATGTATTATATTGCGTAATTTACTAAATTTGTTCGACTAGATAAATAAATGACTAATTAATATGTACATCTAACAATGAGATACTGTTGATCATCTTATTAGGAAAACAAACGACAAAAGATAGTTTTTTTACGTCAAATTTTAGGTAAAAAACAAACGAGAAAAGAAAAACCTATAATCTATAGGCACCGGACTATGAAAACTAAAAGAGAGCGATAATTGTTGATCAAATCGATCAACGAAACAAAACAGAAAATTTTGATGATGGAGGCACATCGCTACTACTTTCACACTTTGACACAAAAAAAACCTGTCTTTTATTGCATATCTACTATTTATCAATTAGATGAAGAAGAAAAAAACTAGCCTAGGCATACAAAATATATGAGATTATGCATGAGATTCTTTCAAATTATCAAAATAATTAATCATTTCTTCATATGTCATGGTATGGGTTAACAATGATGATAGAAGTGATGAGGGTCGATCATAACAATTTTTGATTTTATTTATATTCTTCCGTCGTCTATAGAATTCATGACAGTCATCATCATCATCATCATTATCATCTTCTTCATTATTATTATTATTATTATTTTTAATGGATGATGTTTGTGAATTTGAATTTGTAGCCGTTTTTAATGATGGATAGATTGGTATTTCATTTTCAAGTGGATTATTGATTAGATTCATTTCACGTGATGTTGATAAACGAGAATTTGACGTTAATTGATGATGTTTTTCCGGTAATTCTAATGAATTTTTATCTAAAAATATCCAATCATTATTAACATCTTCAGCGCCACTATGAGCGCGAGATTGTACTCCATTAATATTTCTATGTCGTCTTTGTTTATGTCTAACATAGATAAAACAATGAAATGTAAAACCAGCTAATAATAATACAATTGTTCCAAATAAAATATATAACGAAAATTGTATAGGTGCCATACCAAACACCAATCGTTGTGTATGTTGTTGATTTTTATTATTTTTCTCTTTCATTAAAACATAATCATTATGTTGATATTGTGTTTTAGCTTGTATTTGTGTTCTTTGTTTTAAACCAATGAATGATGGATCATCTTTTTGTCTATATTTACTATTCATTGATGAGACAATAATTTCACATGATAAATCTCGTTGTACAAGAGCATTTGTATCTGTACATTGTTCATTACCAAATTTAATTTTACCTAATAAATAAGTATGTCCAATGTCTAATGATCGTATGCGTAAATGTTGCCAATTAGAATCAAGCGATTGTTCGAGACGTAATATTGGACGTAATTGAGTGGGATCACTACTAAGAAATACATCAAGACTATAGTGATTACGAGAAATAAAATCTAATGGAATTGAAGTATTGTCAGAATAATACAAAACAATATGTAAATGACCAAACTAAAATAAAACAAACGAATGATAAAATAAGACAATGAATAAAGCTGTCCTACTCCTCAGTAAGTTTATGTTTTTTCTAACAATTATGCACTATCAAGATAAATACTGTTTAACAGAAATGTTGAGATATAAATTCATTTTCGGCTATAAGCGTATTTCTG
>CAJNOQ010003479.1:0-20163 GCA_905250885.1 Didymodactylos carnosus | reverse complement strand
GTGAAAAACTGGTTTTTTCGCCTGTTACTAGCAAAAAATTAAAATCCTTATATCTCGATCAAATTTCATGCTGACTCAAGGAAATTTTCAGAAAACGCTTAAAAGGTGCCATATGTTGCTGACCACGCCGAAAAAGTGATCCAGCAGAACACTGATGCTCTAAGGTTTTTCAGTAGGTTTTTGGAAAACCTTAAGCCAATGCCCAGCTCACATTCACCTTTTTCGTCTTCGATTATGTTTTATGAGCTGTCCTGAGCGTTTTCTGAAAATTTCCTTGAGTCAGCATGAAATTTGATCGAGATATAAGGATTTTAATTTTTGCTAGTAACAGGCGAAAAACCAGTTTTTCACAACAATGCCTCTGGCGAAGAGTTATATTCATTTCTACACAAAAACAAATGTTGCTACTATGCTCAGTGTAGTCGATTACCTATAGTCCATGGCATTTTGAGATTCCCAGAGATGTCTGCTCGGAGATAGACACGTGCTCGGGGAAAGCGAGCCCTGCCCGAACGACGNGCCAGAGAGCCGGGACTTGCATAATTTTGTAGAGTAACGTCCGAACTATCTACGCATGCAAAAAAATTACTAACATTGTATGTTAGTTTTCTGAGAACGGAGCTGGTTTTCCAAAGATCCTCTGGAATCTCGATCTCTCGATCTCTGAAATTTTTTCAAAAGTTGCTTCCGCTTGTGAAAAGTTCTGTTCAAGTCTTGGCTATTGAACAGCGAAAATCGCAGGTCTCTATCTCATTCCTATCAAAAGTTATTCAAAAAATGCCCACGGGTCTTGTATTTTGGGATGGATAGTAGAACAAGAAGATGACTCATAGCACTTACAATAAATATTCGCGCAAAAATCCACGTTTGCGTATGTCAGTCAAGTTTTGTAAAAGCCATAGTTATTCATCCGAGTAACTTACAGAGTTGAAAACATCGTGTTTGGCAGCCTGAATAGTGTTCTTTAAATTATCAATTTAACAAAGTCTACCAACTAGCTTTTTTAAAAAGTAACTTGTTTCTGGGAAAGACGTATTCGTAAAAAGGTGTTTTGTTTCAACGAAATATAGGTCTCCTTCCATCTTACTGCGAGACTTTGCTTGATAATATTTGAAATACAAGAGTACAGAGATATAGGATATCTAATATTTAGGAAAGATATGATTAACCACTCTGGTATGGAAAAACGGTTCTGATCAAGGAATTTTTTTGTGCTTTATACTTTCTAGATCTGTTATCACTAATACAGTTACAGCATATTAGCTTCAAAATCATTTCAGAATAATTCAAATTGATCAAATCTGATCAAAAATCGATCTTATATAATCAGACTTCTTTGATCGGAATAAGGCAAAATACTCTGAACTATTATAACTTGGAATTTCAAAGCAGATTCAGCACATGCCACACGAATTTGAAAATCTTACATTTTTGTCCAAGTACCATTGATTTTGGTGGCTTTGTATCCACAGAAGCTAAAAGAGAAAAGGTTGAGTTTTATATTTTATTAACCGAAAGCAAGTAGTCCATAACCCTTGACTCTTCCATGTCGCCTATATGTTCTTTTCTTTGTTAGACTTTTGGCGATGGCATTTAGTTTTCCGGTTTTCTGGATCATGGTTAACCATACGTTTGTTTGTTTACGTGCTATTAGTTTTCTACTGCTCTATTTATCTATTTTCGTTTAGCTCTATCTTACTTAGTTCCAGCAGATATCGTCAACGTGATTGACTAGAATATTGGTTCAACAATTCCTAATGATGATCACTATATTTCTGGCAATTAATTTAGTCTTTCAGATCTTAGTCTGAGAAGATTAAAAACTTCTTTTCATTTATGCTCAATCCAAGGGATGCCAACTAAAAGGCCGCAAGTTTCAGAAAAAGGAGACTTTTTTCCTACAAAAAAGGAGCAAGGCAAAATATGTTCTTTGCCGTTTCAATGTTATTTGATCAATTAAAGAAACAAGAATATCATTTTTTAGTACGCACTTGTACTCTCTCTTCTTCTCTTAGTACTATCGCAAAATATGAAAATTCAACAAACAAACAAAAAAAAAAAAAAAATTAGCTACACAAAAACCCAATAATTGATCAGTTCAAACGTAATCTTTTGAAAAATTCTTGCGAAGAACGATAGGTCCGAAATATAGGACTATCCTTCTTATGGGAGACATTTGACTATCCTGCTCATTCCACTCAACTTACACTCGAATCGCACATTAGTGTCAGCCGGACAAGTGGCTTCACTGCGTTTATCATACCCATATTCGTAACTATTCGTTGTATCATGCTCCTTTCGTTTCACTTCAAATTCAATTCCGAACAAAAAATTAGATTTCAGTACTAGGCATCTAGCAAATAAGTTGTCTCTTATTGGGCATTTTCTATCTTTCTTAACCAAATATATGAAATATCGTCGCTCTCTTTTCGCAGCAAAACGAACGGTATGACAGAAAGAATTAATTTTTTCCTTAGTACCTTATTTTATATCCAACCTCCACGAAAACATGAATACATTTTTTCAGACTTTCATCATTATTTGGCATCTTTCAGTCAATAAATCTAATGAATTTAATAGATGAACACGACTTGTATTCAGAGAAAGAAAATTTACTCATGTTGCTATCACATTCATTTAATATAACATAGCAAAGAAAAAATGATGAATTCTTTTGAAAAACATATATTTTTTTGTTAGTTGTTCGGTAGCACGATGCTTTTATTTGTCAATTTTCTATTAATATTTCTTCTTGGTTTTTGTATTCTTTGTGTATCGTGCTTGGGAAATCCTGTCGTAAATGAGAGTAACAAGCAACAAATGTGTTTACCACCCTGGCACGACACGTCATCAACAACCACTTCATTTGAACCACGTCTATATGCAATGTTAGATAGCTCATGGGCAGAAGTAATTGAAACTGGTGCTAAATTTTATTTGATGTTAACAAAAGATTCGCAGTCACAAATTCAATCACCGTTAGGTTTAGGTTAGAGCAGTATAAAAAGTCGAAGAAAAACTAAAAGAGATCTGGTTCTATCTCAGTCCTGATTTTTCATCATTGTAGTTTTGATCTTTAAAGTTCAATATTTCATTTAAAGAAACCTAACGCGTGCTGTGCTAACTATTGCTCTTATACTTGATTCAGGTATAATAAAACCACCTGTTGTTCATACAGAAATTGAATTAAAAATCAGTGAACATGAACAACGTGAATTCTTTAGAGAAGAGCTATTTCTCGTTCAAATGATTATTAATGATATTATTGAGTTATCAGAAGAAAATCTTAAACTCAATTATCATCGTTCAACCTATGTGCATGTGCTGCATTTGGCACAACAATTAAAACAAGAATTAATTAAAATGAACCAGACTTCATCAATAAAATTCATAAAAAATTCAGTTATGCAACAACAGTCTATCATTCAATCTCCACTGTCACCTGTTAAACGTCCGAATGTACATCCAGAAAGACAAATTATTCTCTCATTTGGAATACAAATATTACAGACACTACGATTAATAAAACCATTTGAAAATCTACAACCAAAGCACCAATAGTGGGATGATTCAAGAGAAAGGTATTGATATCCCACATGTCAAGACTGATTGCTAGACGAGAAGACAAACAAACTAGAGCTGATGAGCGTAGTTTACTTTCTATTAATCAGTTGATTAATTTATATTGATAAACAGAATTGTTTGATATACTTTTAGGGTTGGTAAAAAAATAGATTGTGGAATACTATGATGGGATGAGTGTCGCTTGTGCTGTAGAAGAATAAAGCTTACATTGAACCGCTGAATTGCGACTATATTTTGAAAACACATCATGCGACTTGAGCACTCACATTTGACCATCTCCTGCTAAATCACATAGAAGACACTGAAATCGTATCTGATTTAGCTGCATTTTTGCCACTCTTTTGAAGTAGGTTTGATGTATCTTTCGTTTCTGTCGAGAGTTGAACTTGTTCTGGTCTGGAAAACGAACACATTCACTACTGAACTACACGAATTACTAGTCTTACTGATCTCTTATGTTGACTTTTTATCTCAGACCTTGAGCAACAATTTAACGCAGCGACACATGGGAGTTAAGAGGATGAATAAAGGCTACTTTTTCTCTCATAGTCTACTTGATTCACACATTGAACAGTCTCTACAACTGTCTCTAAAATTTCATTAGGGTTCTCATTTATAACTTCTGTTTGTTTCTTTTAGAACGACAAGAAGTCTGCGGAAACACAGCGGAAGCAGTAGATTTCCTCAAGTTCTCGGCAGACACATGACGGTGGGCCTTAATAACCTTTTAAGGTATTCATCATACTATATATGAATTTTTATTAATGTCTTCAATTCTTACTTACATTTTGCATTTAATACTCGTCGATAATGATGTCTCATATGTTCAGATACAAGTTTCTGTTTCATCATATTATTTTCGGTTGTTTGTAAGACTAAAATACAGACAATAAAATAGTAATAAAAAAACAACTCATTTTTTTATTTCAAGAATAGCTTACCACTGCTTTTAAGGCCAAATGGGACTTTACCAGGCCACTGCAACGTACTACTTAAAAGATCGTTCGTTGACATCGCAAAAAGTCCGTACAAAATAGACAAATCTAAAACTAAGAGTAAAGTATATGTCGGAGTTCAGATTAAAGTCCAATTGAGTTTAAAACTGAACTAGTTCAAATCGAAATTTTAATAAAAACTAGGTGAAATTTAAATTTAAATGTGAACTAGTTCGTTTGAAAAGCAGTTTCAAAATGAACTAGTACATTTTAGAATTTCAATTTCACCTAGGTCTAATCAACATTTAGATCTGAACTGACAAAGCAGACTAGGTGCATTTGAAACTCAACTAGATCAATAATGCATTTCAAAATGAACTAGTTGTGTTTCAAACTGAACTAGCCGGCATTAAAATCTTCAGTTCTTCCGCAGTATTGCCGTGTAAAGTAGTACGATGTAATGCTGAAAATGGTAAAACATTGTATATTGTATACTATAGCACCACAAACTGGTATTATCATAGAAACTTTTGAATCAACTACTTTTCTTGATCTTACAACGATCAGTTTTGCTACACTACGCGCCCTAAATACTGATTTATTGCCACTGATAACCCTTATACAAGCTTGTCAAATTTATACCAATTTTAAATCGGCAGATACATGTAAATGCGCTGGCGCCTGTAATAAATACAAAACGGTGTTCATGTAAAAAAATACGCATAAATGTTGTACAAAATGCATGGAGGAAAAGCAACAAAATGTGAAAACTGCTAAAAACATATATTTGCTGGTTTTGTTTTCTTGCTTTGTTAAACTTCATAGTATTAAAAGAAAAGAGACTGCTACAAGAAGGATATAAGTTAACTTTACTGAACGACATTGCATTTTAATACCGTCTAGTTCAGTTTGAAACACAACTAGTTCATTTTGAAATGCATTATTGATCTAGTTGAGTTTCAAATGCACCCTGAACTCCGACATATACATACACATCGAAAACACAGTCACAGTGTACATGTAATTTAAGAACAATCCTTTCGTTATAACTGAAAAATTAGCTGACAATTCAATTACCAACCTGAAAACTCCTATTATTTTTCTGTACCAAATATTAAAAAAATACACTATCCCATTCCGATAACTAATCTAGATTAAAAATAATCCGCTAACTACCCGTGATTATTCCTAATCATTACTGAAATGCTCTACAGTGCAATATCTCTAGTAACGCAAAACTATCTCCAAGCAACTTCGAAATTATCTCATAGAAACTGGTATTGCTTCTTCAAGCTTTTTGCAATTTCAATTAGAATAGCAACGCTTGATAATTGTTAAAAAATTATATTTCTAACCACAAACAAGAACTATCCAATAAATGTGGCTTCATTCGTATAATGTAAAAGTTTTTGCATGCATTATGATATCAAAGACACAAAACGTGAAAGAAGGGAGTATGAATAAACACCATAATTATGACTTAAAAATACGATCATATTTCTTGAAAAGCACTCTTTTTTCGTGCAACAAATAATGCTAGAGAAAAAAATAATAGTTGATCGAATTCTTTTGACTTTAAAAGATGTGACCTCAGAAAAGAAATAAGATGAACACTCCGAATTAAAGGATAATGGACTATATTAGATGAATAATGCTCTGTCTTTTGAATACTACAAAACAAGATGCACGTATAAGTTAATCATACATCACACATAATTACGATTATCAGATTAATCACGGTTCATCCAGACGGCAAGTTAATCAGGATTACTTTACTCCTGTTCAACCTTGCTGTATAAACACTTAGTATTACTTTGTTTTTGTTTTTATCAACATACATACACACGAAAAGCAAGAACTATTTAGTTTTTATTAATTCTATCGTCATTTGTTTTCCAATTAGAAAGTACTATCTTACAATATCACAAGGATAAATTTTAAATTTACTGTCTTGCTGATACTCATTTCACTGTAAATATATGAGACAATAAAAAAGATTACAATAGAATGTTCCAAAATTCCAAATCAAAATATTTCCTATTCTAATAATAATTTTCACAATAAAGTTGACTATGTTAGATTATTGAAATTTAACAATTCATATTAATGCCATTATTGAATATTAACGCTTCGAATTCAAGCGTTAATCTTAAATCTTAATCGTTTAATGTATGAAAATGATACGTGTCAAACATTTAATTCTAAACGTATTAAATACTTCTATATAGTTTTTAAAGCACTATATAGAAGTATTTAAACCACAATACCAAACACACGCACAGTCTAAACATCCAAATAACGAAGTAATTCGAAATAAATCATTAATTTTAACCCCTACTGATTATTATTTACAGATACAAATCAGGTTAATTCTCATAAATCAAGGAGTTGGGCGTAAATATAGACATATATTGTCAATAATTTGTTTTAGATGTTGATTTTGACAATAAGAAGATACAACCATAAACAAAATGACATAAATTTTCGAAAATGTTTATATTATCAAACACAGTAGTTGTCATAAATTTAAAAGCTGCACAATAAGTAAGCTTGCAATTAATAATTAAAACACGGCTTATGATATTGAATAATAATCCAAAAGCAAAAGATTTTCAATAATTTGCTTAGTGAAATGAATGTTATTAAATATGAAAATAATTTATAAAGGTTCCTTTTCCTTCGTTTAAATGAGAAATGCGTTGGTTAACAGAAAACGTTTTGTTAACAAAAGCATTAACGTCAAATATTCAAACTTGATCGCAAATGTCTGACATTGACGCCATTGCGCAGTAAATTCTAATAAATATTCTGATAATGGAACAAAAACTAAAGTACATAAAAAACAACTGGTGAAAAAATCCAAGAGAATAACGTTCACTATTAAACCATTCAATTTTCTTTGTGATTGAAGAGTGTAAAATTAGATGTCGAACAGATTCTTTATGCAAACGTCAATGTTTACTTTTAGATGCCACTACGACGATTGAAGAGGATGCAACACTTGCCAAAGATAAATTTTGTTTCGCTACTTACTACTTCTAATTAACGGAATTTTGCAGCATTTTGTTACCAATAAGCTGTTTCACCTTGTTCTTCTGCTAAAAGAATTCTGTTAGCTAATTTACGAGAATTAATCTCAAATAAAGAGGGATATTATCCTCTAGAAATAAACTATGAAACTTATAAAGAAAGACATAGAATGGAGTAGATGTATGTCTTAACAGTATCTTCTCATATTTTGACGAGTACGCATAAGAGCGTCGAATACGATGGAACTCAGTCAGCTTTCTCCTTAAATAAAGACTACTCCATTAATACTAGTCCATTTTTATGGGATCGAACCCGTTCTCTCAAAATGATAAAGCACGTTGCTGTCAATTCATGAAAGAAATTAAAATTAAGTTAAACATGCTCTTCTTTCTTCTAACTGTTTTTTTGTTGTTGTCAAGCAGCCATGTGTCGAAGGGAAGGACCTCATACTAGTTAAATTTTCACTAACACAAGCTTCTTATTGGTCAACAATGAAACAAATTATAGGTCATTAACACCACCTGATTATAACAGAACGAAAGAATACGAGAGAGAAAAAAAGCGAAGTTAATAAAGTTGTTATTATTGTTTTCGGACAAACAGACATCTTTTAGATCTTTCATTTGTACAGGCTTTGATTAGCATTGGCTCTAGGTTTATGCTAAAAGCTTATAAATTTTTCAGCAAATTCAATGCCTTCTTTTCAGCAAAAAACAGTAATCATCGATCCGATTCACTCTTCTCTTTCGTGACCTACTGACTACATTGTTTTGCTACACACTCTTTGAAAATGTAAATGAAGAGTGAGAAAAAGTGAGAGGTGCTACTTTTTTTATTCTTCACGTGTAAAGTATTTGCTTTAAATAGTTTTGTTCGGCTTTCGCTTTGACCTTAAGCCGTTCACGCTGGAAATTTAAATTTAGTTGTTTCTATTAACTAGCCAAGTTCCAGCAACTGGTCGTCACTTTCTACAAAAACTTGTTTCTCTTCTTGTAGAATCGTTCTGTGTTGAATGCAAATATCCACTTTGCATTTTTTATTGTTTTATTAGCTCTTTTCCTTTTGTAGACTTGTGGGTATTAGTGATTATGAACGTAAAACACTTGTATATTGATTTTCAATAGGTGTCTAATTGGTTTGATCTTTACTTAAGAAGAGCTTTTTAAAAAAAAAGAACGGTTGGTAATTATTCATCTTTTACAGTCGATAATTATAGATTCGAGAATACATCTGTCTGTCTGAATAGTCAGTCATTTTCACACATTTGACTGTTTTCTTCAATTTTCAAATTTTTCTATTTTTGTATATCAAATTATATAGAGAAGATAGATCACCCTTTTTAGTTTATATAGTTACTTCTATAAACAGATTGTGGGATAGTTGAATAATATATTTCTTATGCATAGAAAACGAAAAAGAAAACAAATATATCTACTTTTCTCTCTCATCTCTTGAACGTTTGTCAAACGTTTCCTCTTTCTGTTTATGTGTGTAATGTATGACAATTTAGTGTGAAAAATAACTTTTTCCATTTCGTACATAAGTGAGTGTTTTTAGAATGAATCGAACGGTAATATAAGAAATGGACTGTATATTTCAAGATTGATTGTAACATAAATTGAAACTATAGTTTAATAGGATAGAAGCTACAATTGACAAAGAACTGTTAGACTTTTGTAAGAAGAGTTTTCAGTTTTTTTGTACGAGCTTTTATGATATCAACGAAATATATTTAACTCTTACTACAACGTAGGAAACGAATATTGGACAGGCTTAATTATTATTGAAAGTCGTTACGCAGATTATCTATCAAGAACGAAAATAGATTTATAAATAATTTCAATTTTTATAGATATTATAAGTATCTTTCTCATTGTATCTCTCAACTAACCCATCTACTCTTTCTGTATTTCATTCAATGTGTGAATCGTCATCTTACTCATCCTCATCGTCACAATCAAAATCTTATATCAAAGTTGAAGATCAAAATCAAATTGAATTAGATAATTTATTTCGTGTTGCCACTAATCCGCACCATATAGAACGTTTTCGTCATGTATCAAAACCGTTTCGTGAGCGAGATTTACCCGTGTCGTTTTTTCAACCACCAAAATCGACGTCTGCCTCATCATCAACAAATTCAATTACAGGAATGGAAAGCAGTTCAACTGTTGACCATCATCAACATGTTAAAAATCAGCTAAGTTTACCAAATATGCCATCGACTTCTACAACTCTTTTGAGAACAATTATCGATAATAATCACATTCAAGGACATCTACGGACAGTATCGGATACAGCTGTTTTAGATGGCCAGGGTGGAACAACACGAGACACATCGCAATTACAATCACAAGCAAACTCACAAATATCTTTATTACCATTGCCTGAGGGATGGGAAATGAAGAAGACGTTAGATGGACGACTTTATTTTATCGAGTACGTAGTTCTTATTGATTCTTCAGTTCTGTGTGCTAAGAAGTGTGCAAAGAAACTACAATTTTTGTCATTCTCTTTTAGTCATTTAACGCAACTGACAACATGGAATGATCCTCGCCCAATGCATTATCAACAATTCGCATCGTATGTTCAAACCCTTCCTCTTCCAGATGGTTATGAACTATCGGAAGATTCAAAAGGAAATCCTTATTTTATAAACCATAATCTACAGCAAACACAATGGGATGATCCACGAATAAGTATGAGATTAGACTAATCTTTCGTTTATTTTAATCTAATCCACTTTGTCTTTAGAGTATTATTGGTCACTGTCAACAAAACGTTTGGATACCGGTGCTTCTAATGGTATTGCTTCTCAATCATCTATTTCTCCAATAGCATCAACAACACCTCATTATATTCTTCATCGTTCACCGTCCGGTGGTGGGTTAGTTCCATCAAATTCTTCGACATCCTTATCATCGTCAACAAGTGGTGTCCCGATCCATGGCACATCACCACCTGTGCCATCATTGGGCTCATTGCATCAGAATGAAACATTGAAACAGAAACTATGTGTAATTATGAATGAACAAAGAGCAGTACAACAGCGCAGAGAAGAATTAGATAGAATGGTAGGTTATTGCATTGTTTCATATTCTATCAGAATTTCTACTAATTATTTTCAGACAGAAAATTTGTCATTAAATGATAATGGTAAAGTAATTGGAAGTAGAATCACTGTTGTTTGCCTTTCTATGTTGTTCGTTTGTCTTTTCTTGGTAACTAGTTGTCATTTTATTTCTTATTCTCACATTTCGTTATAGTAAAGCAAAATATTAGTGGGCAAACTTTTTGGCGTACAATTTCGTTGCTTTTTATTAGAAAGACAATTATCATATTTGTTAGCTTAGACTGTTTAATAGAGAGGCACAAACAGCGCTTTTTGGGGCTCAAGAGTTTCGTGATTTTTTTCGAAAATAATAATTGATAAAAGCGAATCTAGACTTTATATTCGTGGTAAATGTGTAAATTTTCAATCTTTAAGTTAGTTATTTTTATTTTTGTTATTTGAAGCTTTTGTATTTGTCTGACGCATTTTCTGTTAGTGTGCAACTGCTAACTTGTTATGTCTGACTTTATTCTTTTTAGGAGACTGATGTTCGTAAAATGTTAAATGAACGTTGCAGTGGTAATTTGTTGTCTGATCAGCAGGCAGGCATTGATTCATTTCTAGAACTTTTACACCATCATCGACAAAATAGTGAAGATAGTGGAGTCGGAGAAGGTAGGCGGTACTAATAATCCAAAATGATCTGTTGAATGAAAGCTCTTAAACTTTATAGCTATTAGTTTCAGTTTTAAAAATGCTGTATAGTTTATTTTTTTATTTCTAGGGCGTAACAGTATCAATCGTACACCAGATGCTTTGACAACGAGTGATGATTCGATGTTTCTTAATCCAATAGGTATGTTCAAGCTTTAAATACATATTCTGTAGTTCTTTTCAACTTGTCACTGTTCATTGAAGCAATGAATTATCATTATAATAATCTTAATACTTTTGTGACATGGTCGGGGTACGTCGTTATATATTGTCTGCTGCTTCGTAAACAAAAAAAATAGGAGAGGGTAGAGAATAACGCTGAGTTATATTACTAACAAAAAGAAGTGCAAGTGACGGCTAGAAAATGGCGAATGAAGAGAGAGCGCATATGACTAGAAATCGATGCATAGAATAATTCTATATATACAACATAGTAGACAGTTTGTAACTAGTACATTTAGTTTTTTACGTCGGGATGTTACCATAAAAAAAATCTTGCTGCTGAAACTTGTATGAACATTGTACGTTACGTGATCGAGTTATGTCGAGCTTGTCAGAGTTGCCCTACTGGGCAAAAATGTGAACACTTTCTTCCTAGATATACGCATAGGTTTTTACAAAGAGAGGACGAGAAAACTCGTTCTCGTCGTACGTCGTCTAAGAATACTGGGCACTTCGTCCAACCGCCCGTAACGGAGGAGAGAAAGTACAGAGTAACGGGGAGTGTAACAAAGTAAAGAAAAACTTTACTTCAAACTCCCTTTAAACTTAAAAGTTCGTTTTTCCTAAGGAAAGCCCTAAAAGTTTTCACAAAAGTAGATGACTTTTACACCTTATGTATAGATTTTAAAGGTCATTTTCCTTCTAAGAATGAAAAATTAAACAAAAATAGTCTCCGCTACAAGCTGGTGTAAACCTCGAGTTTTATTCGAAAAACTACAAAGTACATTGCGTTTCGAAGTTGACAGTAGTTTCAAATTGCCTACCATGTTGCGTGTGTCGAGTTGAGAAACCGTTCGGATTTTAGTAATCTTGAATATGTAAAAGTAGTTAAAATAGAATAATACTTTTTAATATTTACAAAGCCGATCGGGGGTAAAACAATAAAACGAGCTGATTCTTAACCATTTCCAGCACCTATTTGTCATTTTTCTTTAGCACTTTCTTCATTGTTTTGTATTCACTATCGTTAAGATTACGGCAAATTTCCAGTGGAAATGGAGGTACAACAGCCCATTATGCAGGATTTGAACGGACCACAATTTAAAGTAAGAAATTGAAGTTTATTTGGAAAAATATTTTAGTTTAGTGTAGATGCAGCTGGAGATTTTGAAGTCTTCTGTCTACTGTCTATATCTACAATGTTCCGTCTTCTCGAAGCTCAATATCTTTTTACGCCAGAAGCCCTTGAAATTGTGAAATATTTATTTTAAATGAGAGAAATTAAATTAAAATTCAGAGATTTTCTTTCTTATAGAATTTGATAGGAAATGCGTCCTATGTACATCGTGTAGTATGAACGTGATCTACATACTGGATTAATCAAAAGTTTAGTTTACTAAATTCTAAAATTTTACTCTACCATCAATGTCATTCTTGATCTGCAATACTGTGTTCAATACAAACGTATAAAAACAGTCTGACTCGTGAATAACTTTTATTAGCTGACATAGTTCAGTTTGCTGGTCACTAATTTAAATCTAGCTTTTAGCAGAAGAAGCTGATAATAGATTTTTATATTTCTTTCTTTACAGGAGTTAACAGATCTTTTTGAATACAAATAATAGATATAGGTATATCTATAAGCTTTCATGCTTTTTTTTACTTATATTTGATCAGTTTAGACTTAGTTTGATTTTTTGCTAAAATATTTCTTTTTTGCTTTGCTACTCTGAACTTCTCTTTACCAAGTATCCATTATTATCACTATTTCTTATTTAGGTCGGTATTAATGTTCATTTACCATCATCAAAACAAATTTGGCTTTAACTTGTCTGATGAATGTCTCATTCTGTTTACTATATTATTTGTACGTACGTCAAAAATCATTTGTTGTATTGCACAAAAAAACATTTTATACACAAAACTTCGAGATTTTTTTATTCTTCGAATACATAAGAGTCGTTCATTGTTCATAGCAACGAAACTGCCCCCTTTATGAACAAAAAAACTCGATTTCTCTCTCTCTCTCTCGGTGTGTGTCGGTAACTCCAGTGAATTATAAAAAAGATGTATTTTTCTATCTACAATGTAATTGTAGCTTCGTTTACATTCGTAATTTTTTACCAAAAGTTTTTAATATTGTTGTTGTTTTTTCTATAGTATTAGAAAATTGTAGCATTAGATTTTTTTTTCCGTTGTTTCGGCGGTTGACATAATTTGAAAGAAAATTTTTGTCGTACAAGAATTTCACGTAAACAAAGATATTTCTCTGAATAATAGCGGTTTTATTTGTCGGTCTCGAATTTAGAATAGTATAGAAAAGTATATGAGAATTTTGGAAAAACTTAGAATATAAAGTTTGACATCTCAAATAAATTTCATAGCGATTTCATTGTGTTTAAGTGATGTAATGAGTTTGGATTTGAAAACCTATGTTTCAATGCTCTGGCAGATTCTCTTTGAACGTTCTTCTTTTCTTGCTAGTTAATTTTTATAGCTGTTTTATCAGAGAATGATTTCTCTATCTGTGCATGTTTTTGGTGAATTTATTGTATACGTATGTTGGAATCGGTTATTATGCATACACCCCGGTGCGCGCGCGTGTGTGTATGTGTGTTTCTCTTTCACTCTTTTTGGTGATTGTGCTTCTACTTCTAACGTACCTAAATCGTTTATTTTTTTTGCTTTGCTGTAAAACTCACATGATGATATGATAGGTTTTTGTTGTTTCGCTTTGGTATTTTAAAATTATTATATTGCGTTTCTTATTTGCTGCATAAATAGAAAGAAAAATATTTTGGTATATCTTTATCAACTGCTATATATATTTTTTTTTTTCGTTGTATTTCTCCTACCATGCGTGCTCAACATAGTAGCATTGTCATTCTATTTAAATTTCGAAATTTTCATTTGTTGTTATTTTTTCCACCGTTCAGTGTAATAAAAGTAATATTATATAGTTTTTCTAAATGAAGTTAGTATTAGAAGAAAAAAAATTTTTTGTAATGATACTAATGTTCAAATGATCATCTATATTAAAAACAATTTTAAATTCAATAAAAATATGGCAATTTAATAGTTTTGATGAAATTTTTGGCAGATAAAGTGGAAAAACTTATTATAAATATCTTTAAATAATTTTTTCTATTTACTAATCGGGATATGTTGACATTCGATGATATTTATAAAATTAGGTGTATCTAATATAATTAAACAAACACATTTTCGTAAAATTATTTTACATAAAAAATTGAACTTTTGATATTTCACAGTATCATCAATGAACTGTTATTTTATTATATAACTCTACTTAATGGGGTTCTATCATGATATATAATATATCGCTACTATATTGTTGTTCGCTGACACTAGCTCCACTTAAAACCACAGAATATATGAATTATTTCTACTATAAAATATCAAAAGTGCGCTTTTTATGTATTTAAAATGATTTTACGAAAATGTTTGATCAATTATATTAGATATACTTAATTTTATAAGAAAAATCGTAAAAATGGCAATAGTTTTCAATAATTTTCTTCTGTCATTGTCATTGAATATATTACAAATTTTCTCACTACTACCATTAAAATGTGCTATGAGAATTTTTTGATATATATATTTATAATTGAATTGTTATATTTTGACTACGGAATATAAAACTATATCGATATAGAAGAAGAAAGTTTTAAAATGTTTATATTGAAAATGTAGCGAATATTAGTCAGTGATCATTTCTTTGTTTTTTCTTTCTAAAATTAAATGTAGGAAAAAAACATTGATTAGAATGAGATAGGAGCGATCTATTTGAGAATTGTCTATCAAGAATGTAGTAGTCAGTCATAAGGTATGTCTTATCATTTTAGATTAAATTCTCAATTATATAACACTAAATAGATAGTTATTTGAATATGTTTAATAATGAGTGGTTCATCATCATCCGCTAGAAATCCAAAAGATTTACATGACATTGTCAAATCAGCTCGATCGAATGTATATTATATTCTAATTTTCTATCTAACATTCTTCTTAATGTCTCATTTTATTTAGATTATGGACGATGATAATAGTGATAATAATTGTATTGATAAATCAGTTATGAAACTACGTAATATATCTTCAGAAGAAAAAACTGAATTAGGCATGCTAAAATGTCGTATAATGGATCAATCACGATTAATAATGATGTTAAAAATGCGAAATGATGAATATATCATATCAAATATGACATTAGATAAAGTAAATAATGAATTACAATCAAAATTAGATATATTAGAACAACAACTTACATCTGAACAAAGTCTAGAAGATCAGAATAAACAGTTAAAACAAACCATTGAACAATTAAAAATTCAACATTTTTATGTTGAACAAAAATCACAAGAATATAAACAAATAATTGATCAATTAAAATCAAATGAAAAATATCAACAAGAACAACTACAACTGGAATTGAGTAATGAACAAAAAAAATCTAATCATTTGAATCAAAAATTACAGTAAGTTCAAATTTTCATTTTTTTTTTTCAAATAAATATTTTTAACAGTTTTTTTTTTTAATTGTCTAATTTGTTTAGACAAAATGTGGAAGATATCGAACGTTTGAAAATGTTACATGAGAAAGAGATAAATAACAATCAAACATATTATATGAAGAAAATAGATGAAAATAATAATGAAAGATTAAAATTAGAAGAAAAATTAGCGGGTATGGATCAATACTTTTAAATTATTTTCTATGTGTGAGTGAATAACATAACTACTGAAGGTTTGAGAAAAAAATAATTTGACCAAAGGAAAGTTTTGCATTGTTAGGACAATAGTCCGAGATCTATAGTAGGATCAATACCGTACTTATTGGACTATCTGACGCAAAGTACAGCTAATATCTAAAGATTTTAAAACTACATAAATCTATGATTCTTTCTACTGGTCTATAATAATTTCAACTTTATTCTCGTCAAAATAAAAAATTCTCGAATATTTTTCAAAAACTTTCTGTTTTCTTTAAAAATTACATCATATTTTTAGCTCATTTTTTCATCAAATCTCGGATCTCACTAGAACTAAAAATGGTGACATTTTCAGTCTCAAGGAATGGAAGTTCGTCATGATATAGAGAAAACAAAACTGAAACATTCACCTTACATTTTACTGAGAATGTTTTACGTTTGTCAAAACGTATAAATAAATAAAATTCAATTTCTTTGAGAAGAAGTTGTTTAGATAATCGAATCCAAATAATCGAGCTAATAGAAGAAAAAAAAAATGTGGACTATAGTCGAAAAAGAAAGTTATTGATGACTAGAAAAATTTACAGGAAACTAAACGGAGCAACGACTATGTCATAAGTATGTGTATTATGTTATACTCTGATGTTCTCTCTAGATCTTCTATCAGAATTAAAAATAAAAAATGATCAATTGAAAACAATTCAAAAACAAAATAATTTAGACTATGAACATGTTACAAAAACAAATCAACAATTATTAAACCAAAACAAAACACTAGAACAGAAAATAAAAGTAAGAAATTGTTGTATAGTAAGAGTGAGAGATTTATTATTACAGCTGTAATAATCTTTGTTTTTTAGAATTTTTAGCAAATTTTGCTGGTATGAATAGAGAGCTTTGTTAAGGTTCTATTATTATTGCTATACTTTGCCTGAGCTCAGTGCTGCTATAAATTTGCTTTTCTTATTTAATACAAATTATTATTCTTTAAGATCATTTATGATTAATTTTGTAATTTATTAACTTTTAAACTTAGATGAAATATTATTACGCTAGGGATTTTCTAGTTATGAAAAGTCTAAGACAAGGCGTACGATGGATATAGTTCAGATTCTAATGTAAAACATTGTTTAGATTGAATACGCTTTTCGGCAATTTTAAATTTCTACTTCCACTATTTATTTTGAATAAAACGCATTATCAATCCTTAGTGGATTGTTCATGACTTTAAAATTGAGTATGCATAATAACATGACAGTCATCCGGCTAATTATGTAGTTTTAACTATAATCTATTTCAAAACTGAATACGGGCGTATACTTTTTGAATAACTCAAGAATGAAAAGCGATGAAGACATGTCATTTTCATCATTTGAGAGTGAAGATATGAAGCTCTATTTTGCGTTAACCGCGCATTTCAAGAATTTTTTCTTCCGTAGACTTCTAGATGCTCGATAAAAATTATTTCGAATATCCTAAAAACGACAACATTTTTTGGTTATTTTTTATGATCTTACGTGTGCTTTTCAAAATAAAAGTCAAGCAAAGCCTTGTTCTAGTAGTTCAAGTAGGATAGTAGATTTCCTGAGGATCTTGTAATTCTGACCAAAGATAACATTAAGATTTCATATCACGTATCTACTGGATCAATCTAAATCTTGTGTCAATTTTTTTCTACATAAAAGTCTCAAAATCTCGTAGACACTAAGTTTTATTAAGATAAACAATTCTGGATCATAAACGGTTTCATCTCTTGGATGATAAAAATCGCAAATTTTCATTGTTTTTTTCATTTTTAAATTATTCAAGAATTATTCGCGTTCACTCAGTGGTAAATTCGATAGTTAATAAATGAGGAAAATAAGTAAATTCTTTTTTGATTTTTGTCATGGTAGTTAGAAGTGGCAGTCTCAAATACAAACTCTAATATTTCAGGATGTTACAAATGGTTATGATAGACAAACTGAACGAATCCATGAATTAGAAGTTAATTTGAAAAAATCCGATGAACGCTTCAAGTAATTCTTGGTTTTTTTTGTAAACTATTTCAAAGGGGAAAAAAAATACATTTTTTAATGTTTTTTTCATCGTAGAGTTGAAGAAGAAAAAGTGAACGTCAATGTTCGTGTTAAACAATTAGAAGAAAAGTTGTCGAATGCAAATGAGAAATTATCAAATTTATACCAGGTATTATCGATAATTTTTCATACAAAACTACAGATATTCTAAAATGCTTATGTGGATTATTTCTAGGAATTTAATGCGTATAAATTATTTTCAAATACGTTATTAGATAAAGAACGTCAGTTAAATGAACGTTTACAAAACTTATTTGGTGGTGCTAGTGTCAATCGAACAACAAAAACAACAGAACATTAGATAATTATTTACGAGCTTAACCGATACATATCTCATTCCACAATATTAAGTGATAAAAATAACCGAGTATTATGCGAAGTCTATTTAATTTTTATATAAATATATTTTTTTTTTATACAAAATTTTTTGCTACTTTTTTTTAACGCTATTTTAATAATCAAATTGTATAGTGTGTCATACAAATAGTAAAATATTAACGTTGTACATATTATCAATATGTAGTCCTGTATAAATATATTTTTAAACCATTACGATCTTCTGTAAATTTTAAAGAAGTTTAGATTGTCATAATGGAAGCAACAACAAAAATAAAAACTGCAAACATTATTAAAAAGTAGAACAACAGCCGAATCGAACATAAAAAAATAAATAGGCCTTCATTAGAATTTTAATAAAAATCTTTATAGATATTGTGTTGATACCTGATATTAATTGTAAAATGTATAAAATAGATCAACGATAAAAAAATTGGGATTGGGATAGTAGAATGGCTATTGTTCGATTCGCTAATGAAATAACTTACATCTTAGTGCTCATTTTTCTCGAAACATATGTATATCAGAGTAGATTTTTATGCTAACCTAGGTTAAGATATGATAATAGAAACTGACATAATACAAGGTTAGCAAAACAAAATAGACAGGATAAGAACGGGATCGATAAGAGGTAAAATCAGTGAGCTTGTCTGATGTAGTTTTTTTCCGTGATTAAAACTAGCACCTCAAAAAAAACATTTTCATCACCTTGGAAAAAATTTCACATCCAAACTTTTCTCCCCTTAGATGAACTTTATTTAGAGTATTTTCCTCATTTGTTCAAAGTAAACCTCAACTATTGTATATCACTCGATAGACAATTTCACGGGCTACAAAATGATATATATAATACTGAGATCAAACTGAGTCTGGGCGTCCTAACACTAGAAATACTAATCCCGACCTCCACAAATGCATAGGTCATCGCTTATATTATTCAGCCAACTTATCGTTAACCATTCCACTTTATATATCATTCGATAGAAAATTTCACGGCGTATAAAAAAAAGCCTACAAAAAAAGAGAAAATCGGAAGATGTTGATGTTTATCTGAAGGTTTTTTGAGAAGGATCTCTGAAAAACCTTCTTGACAAAGATCAAAGATGTGATGGATTTTTAACTTCAAATAATAGAGACGATAGCTCGGATAATTCACTATAATTCTACGCTACTTTCAGCTCTTTCGCATATTGCTACATGGCGTTAGAATCAAACTACAAAAATCCCCAAAAAATGAGTTTTCACTGATTGAAAGAAGCGAAAGATGAACTTTTTCTCAACGGTATTTAGATTTCTTTTTCAACTCTTTTTGAAGTTTAAAATCTTTCCCTGACGGCATGTTCAGTGGCGGCGTGAAGAGGTTGGGAGCATCGAGGGGTAAATCCAAAAATGGGAGTAAGGTCTTCAAAAATAAGCCCCTGACTCTCCGAGCTCATGGTGAAGTATAAATAATTGATGAGCATCACTCATTAAGTTTGCCTAAACGTTACATTCACTGTAATTTTCTCAGACGTAGGCGGAAAAAAATAGAAATAAGT
>CAJNOQ010003478.1:0-20164 GCA_905250885.1 Didymodactylos carnosus | reverse complement strand
ATTCCAATCAAGATCAGATATCTACGCCTGTAAATGAATATGAAAATAGACAGAAAAGAATAACAACGCACACATGCATAAAAATCTAACTACCGGCATTTCACCGATCTGCAAACATTTTTGCCTGACATGTTTATTATCCGAATCCTTAGCAGAAAACTTATAGACCGACCGGACGGTTCTTCAACCTGACCAGTTGTTTCAGGAGACGTGGATCAGAATTCATTTTGTATATGGTTTATGGATGCGAATGTCTTGGTGTAGCAAAACCTATATGTTGGTTCATGTAATCAAACACAGTATAGACCCCATTGAAGAAAACATTGCCAAATATCCAACTTCTATTGGTTTGTCTTCTGTAGTTTGACGATAGAACACCAATACTGCTATAACATTTATTGCGTACTCTTAACCGTGAAATATACATTGAATTGTCGAATGTAAATAATTTGTTGCCGATGCTTATAGTTATATTCGGCAATGTCGACACAGAATTACAATCAACCGCAAACTACAACGAAAAACAAACAATGGCTATCATCTCTAGACTAGTATAGTGAACCAATAAGAAAGATGTCTGAGCTTTAGTCTTCCAGAAATATAACCTGCAAACTGCAAAACCTATTAATAAATATAAGTACAACATTTCAGAGGCCAAACACATACATAAGCAAATCTCTCTCTGACGTTTCTTCCTCTGATAATAACCTCTTCTTCTTTGCTGTGCGCTTTATTAGTAGCACAAACTGACTGCATAAAATCTGTATATATGCCTGTCACATAAGCAGCTAAAACGGATTCGATCCGGCCGAATACCTCTGATCCATTTCGGTCTCCGCAAGAAGTGCGAATAAAATTATCCTAGAGTCACATCACTTTTACACTCTTTCTCCACTCCAGTTCACTCAAGTTTTCACATTCCAAACATGAGAACTCGATTTATACTTGATGTCCTGAGAAGTCACGATTGTCAAAAGGTTCAGATGTGTTTTCATCATCGAATGGTGGGCCCCAAGGTACTATGTCGGCTGAAATACCCAATAATTTGTGCATGCTGATCACTACGTCAATTGGCCCAAGGATGTATTCTGCTCCGCTGTCAACGAGCGTTTGAGAACAGTTACAGAACGTCTGATTACCTACTTTAAAGCTAAAACGGAACAAAGGGCATTTCAAACTTTACTTGCTACGCCTAACAGAAATCATACTGATTTTGTTCGACAGGTGACCGTTCTGTGATCCACTCAGAAACATTTGCAAAAGATTCTCAATAGACGATTGAATTTTCAGATTTATAAAAAATAATTTGCAAATGACATCGAGACGAATCGTTTTCTGTCGATCTATTTTTCAAATAAAAAAGCACCTAGTTATTTATTCTTCGTACTGTTACCAACGAGAACAAGAGGGACGTGGAAAAATAAATCTTTTTTTAGTTGAAATAAACATGGTTCGTCTGAATAAAGGGTCCGTTTGCGTTGCCATTTCTACTTTCAACGCACGTAAGTCGAAATCAGAGTTTATTTAGAAGCTGAAACTTTCGGAAGTGTAGCGATGCAGTGGGAAGAATATTTGATAAAATTTTCAAGTCAATCGGTACTTACGAACAAGAGATATGGTGGATTTATTACCAAAACTGTGATTGGACCATGGGCATACGATTGGTCCATTTATATAATGATAACCAACACTACGGTAATTGTGTTTTTGACCTTACTTGTAGATACTTTATATTCGCTAAAGTATACAAGAATCGTAAATGGTAGATTTACAATTAAAAGACGAGGAACAAGTTTGGGAGCGTCGCTGGTGTTGGAAGGCAAATATAAACCCATTATTAGCAGAACTAAATGAAGAAGAATGGAAGGAATATTCCGATATAGAAAATGGAATTCTTGAACACGCTTATCAACAAAATGCAAAACAAGCGGAAATTGGCAATTATCGTATCGACTTAGAAAGTATGATTCAAGTTAGTAAAGAGGATAACAATAAGGCCACTTGGTGGTATTCATTCGCTGGCTTTTTCCTCCTATAGTGATATGATTTATTTATCGCAACAAGAACATTGGTACAGTGATGGTACATTTTATACGTGTCCATCTATTTTTTATCAGATATATTGTCGTAATGACTACTCGTTTGCTCATTTCTCTTCGTCTAAATAATCAACGGAAAGTAAATCCTCATACAAGAAAACGGCTAATTGGAATATATCTTTTAGCTAATCAACGGACAGTAAATCGTCACTCGGATTTGCTGTGAACAGAAATTTGTTTTTAATTATTATTGAAGGACGAAGAAAATGTAGATATCTTTTTTGGTCTATATCCTCTCCAAATGTTTATTCGATGTTCGTCTGCTATATCAATGTAAAGGAAGAAACACAGATCGTACTTTTCATCACTAACTTTCTGTTCTGAATAAACATCAATCACACTCGTTAATGAACCTATAAATCGTTCATAAACATTGTTTGAGATACAGATACATCAAATAGGAGTAATACCTGATTTAAATGACTGTTCCAAACTAGTTTATATACAGACAACCCATTAGACAAAATTCTGCGCACTTTCTGTCAGTTTTCTGCTAGGATCCTCCCACCATATAAGATCTTAATATTTAGTCATGATTCATTTAGATCCTGCTATTAGCAAATTTTCACGTTAGAATGCTATTCGAATCTAAATACAAAACTATGACTTTCAGGTATACGATTCTAAACAGCCTGAGCGAAATTCCAGGATATAGCTAGAAACCTGGAAATTCAAAGGTCTCTTAATAGAGGAGTATACAATTGCTTTTGTTTGGGCTTCTTATAGGGTTTTGTTCTTTTCTTGGTATTTATAGATGACTGGTGCTTATGCAAACAGTATCTGTTATTATTTACATAGTTATCAATGGTCAGTTTGGCAGTGTTGTGGTTCCATCGATCCCGACGTATGTGTCATGTTAGACGACTGTGAGCCAGTCGTCCAGTTTATCAAAGCGTCAACAAATAACATCACATTGGAAGAAAAAAGTTCAATGCGTTTACAACTAAAAATTGAAGTAATGTTTAAACATTCATTATCATTATCAAAAAAAGATTTGATGTTATCAACAACCATCAGATGTTGCTCTAACGCATTCTGTTCGTTGATGTACAACATTGATGCTCCGTCTTTATACTTAAGACAAATTCAAGTGGTGACATAAAATATGCACTTTCTCCAATCTGCTATCGATGCAATTGAATTGTATGATAAAATATTTGAACGTAATTCGATTATTACAGCTACAGATATTAAATGTAGCCGTCTGTAAAACGTATAAACATGCGAACGAAATGTTATGCAGCCTTTATGCAGGTAAAATGTTTGCTACACTAAATTAGGCGTTTCCTTCTGTTACAATGGAGTTGGCAGTACAACCATTTTTGAAAGCAGATGAAAGTATGAAACGCAATTTGTTTTAGTTCCAAATCGTATGATTCGGATAAAGATGAGTAATATATATTGAATATGTCTTCGACATGTTGCTTTGTATCAGTCTGAAATAGGACAAAACTTTGTGACAATAACTACTAATCACTTTCTACTTAACACCGTTTTGTTTATGTTACATTCGGCATTAAACTTGATTAGGGTTGGAAAAGGTTAAAATAATTACATTATTGTTCAAAATATCACAGTTACGCTTATTCAATTTCTGCTTCAGCTACCAATACATAGCTAGTTTCATCAACAAGGTTCAAGCATGTATAAATATCCTTTCTCAGCTTGACAAAAATATTATACAGATGTATTGAACCTTTTCAGCACAATATTCGTCGTACTTGAAACAGGTCTCTTTCTCTTCATATTTATAGAAAAATCCAGAAAAATATTACCTGATAGAATGCATAAAAGCAAATTACGTTATGCAACGTTAACAACGGTCATATTATAAGTTGAAAGAATCTTCATCAACGACAGCAAACTTGAAAACTTTAGTAACATCTCGTTACAGCGTCAAAAACTGAATTGACTGACTCGTGTTCAGACGTTTTGTACAACTTTAACTTTTCAGCAAAAATCTCGGTAGAAAAACTCGAAAAAAGTGGAAGTTGTCGAAAAAGCCTATCACACGACCAGGTGTTTCGGATATCCATCAAAGAATGTTCCCGTTTGTAAAAATGAAATTGACGACTACTAGTTATGAAACAAATACTTTATTTTGGCAATCAAATGTCTTGTGTCTTGGACCGAAATCTTCAGCCATGGTTTCCCGATCAGGAACATCGTAGAAAGTTCACTCTTTTTCTGGTTGAAAGAGCAAAGCTTAAACTTCAAGAATAACTTCTGGATCGGGGTACTTTAGAAAAAATTTTCGACATCGTTTTGCCTTTGGTCCCGTACGGTAACATTTTGAAAAATTTTTGAGCAAGACTATGGGAAAATTTTTTTCTAAAGTACTTTTATGTAGTACAACCACAAATTAAAAAATAAATTCAGAAAAGAGTTCATTCGCGACTGCCGCTCGTTGGAACCGAGCATGGTTTGCACAATATGCGAAAGCTAAACAAAGGTAAAAAGTACGCAAAATTCATGCTGGAAAACAGTGACAAAACTTGATAAAGCTTGGAAAAATATGAACACAAACAGGTTGGTGACGGACAGTCAAGATATGTTAACAACGGATTAAATGACAAATAATAAATTTTTCTACGTGTCTTATTATGGCAGTCTAAATATACATTAGAAAGAGTGCTTTTCAAGCGGCAGGACTAAGCCTCGATGCAAAAGTTATTGCTGAAATCTCCGACCATGGTTCTCCGCTCAGGAACGTTTACTAACATGTTTAGAGCCCTGAATAACGAATTTTTCTCAATGTCGCATCTTTCTCATCCAAAGTAGTACTTTCCAGCTAAAACTAAGACTTATAATGCACTTTATTTGACTTACTCTTATAATAATTCTGTCTAGGTATTCTTCATTTTCGATATTACTGTTGATTTCCTTTTCAATTGTTTCGAATGCCGTAGAAAGTTTCTGACACTCGTCACATACGTCGTCGTGATTATGGTCGCATTTTTGTTAACAATCTTTGTCTTTTGGGGAAGATAGAGCATATGAGCGGCAACTATTGAGGATTTACTAACGTGAACTTTGTACTCTGATTTGAGGTACATACGTGTACGTTTAATATTATCAACTATTATATAACTACTAACTTCTTGTTAATATTCAGGGCCAAGTCTTCGACTAGAGAGATTAAATTATCAAATGCGAACGATGCATTAGCTGCAAAGTAGTTAATGCCTTGAGGACTGGGCCGAATTGATGCCTTACACGCATCGAGAAGAGCCAGTAAGCTAGTACGACCAAGCGGGTGGATGAAGTAGCAAAAGTCATCACTACACACAATTTCCTTTTCTCTGCGTTTTTCTCCTTCTCATAAAAAAGAAAAGATAACACGCTTCATTGGGTTAGTAACTATGACTGGTATATGTGTTATCGCTGATTTCTATATCAAATAAGAGACGCAGTTTTTGCTTCTTTTCTCGTCCCTACTCACAGACCATTTTATTTCTTTTTGCATATACTTTACTGTTGAACGAAGGATCATGTTGTGCACTCAAGCGAAGAAAAGAAAGAAATATATCGCTTCGATGCCCATTGTATGTTCAGTTGAGGCATAACGTTTAAAGAAGAACAGACTGCCGGGTAGGCTAACAATAAAACTAATGTAACCGTTAGAATAAACAAGAAGAGCTTTATAAATAGCAGAAAATTCAATGAAGAGGAAAAATACAAGAATGTCGATACCTAGAGAGATCTTTCAAAGTAAACTACATATCGCAATTCCGCCGAAAATTAAAATTATTGTCCTCATCAGAAAATGATCCTGAGATTGCATCATGCTATTATAATCTTAATATGTTATAAGAATCTTGGAAATGCGACCAAAATCGATTATGGTTATGATACAGCTTATTTAAATTATATGATAGGAATTGAATTAGAATCAAAGTTACCAGCCAGCAATCGAAAATTTATTCATCATATTTATGTGAACCTAGATGCTCTTATGCAGTCTAAGGAAGAATATGATAAAGCATTAGAATATTTCTTCAAAGCTTTAGATTTAATGGTAGACAGGTTTGGTCATGATCATCCTAATCTACCAAACATTTATAATAATATTGCTACTGTGTATCAATGTCAAGGAACATATAATTTAGCTCTTGATAATCATAATGAATGCGTACGAATTCAAATGAATTCATTGCCAGGAAATCATCCAAAAATCGGCTTAACATTGTATAATACTGGTCATCTTTATCATGTGAAGGGAGATTATGAATTAGCAATTGTTAATTATAAAAAAGCATTAGTACTTCAACTTATGTGTTTACCACCAGATCATACTGATATTGCAACTACGTATAAAAATCTTGCTATACTTGAAGTACATTTTCAAAATTATTGTGAAGCCTTAATTAGTTAGGAAAAATTAAGATTCATAACACGATTTGCGTAATGATCAGGAATTAGCTAGGATCAACTTTGAGAAAGCATTAGAAATCTATGAAGCTGTCTCACTGTCCTTAAATCATCCAGAGATAAGAAAAATCCTGTGATTGAAACTGTGCACTCTCAAAGAAAAGATTATAAATTAGCTATGATTAACTATGAGAAAGTATTGATATTGATACCGTCAAATCATCTCGATCTTGCTAAGGTCTACTATCTTATTGCCAATGTTCATGCAGAAACTCAAAATTATAGTGAAGCATTATTTAATCATGAAAAAGCATTAAAGATCTATGAAAGTCATTTACTTTCAGCATACAATCCTTGTCATGAGAAAGCAGTAATACTTCAGGGTATTGCATATGTGCACTTATTGACGGAAAATTATGAATTAGCTTTGGTCAATTATAAAAATGCATTAACAATAGGATTAACAGCTCCTACTCAGATTATTAGTACGTATAATATCATTGGTTTGCTATATAAAAATCAATTTAAAAATTATAGTGAAGCATTAATTAACTATAAAAAAGCATTATCTATTAAATTAAAATACTTATCATCAGATGATACAGATATTGCAGATCTCTATATTAGCGTTGCTATAACTCAATCTAATAAAAAAATTTATACTGGAGCATTAATTAACTTGATAAGAGCATTAAAAATATATGAAAACATTAATTCTTCAGATCATCCGTATATTCCAAAAATCCAAAATGGAATTAAAGAAATGAAAGAAGTACTCAGTTCTGTTAAAACAAAAAAGCAAGTAAAATGAATAAGCTCGGCTCTACGTATTTTATTCTTTCAAGTGGGGAATCTTATCGTTCGGAAGGTTGGCTTTCAATAACGCTCACTTTCAACACTCACCCTGCTCACTTTGCTTTTTACTTTTACACTAACATTATCTAATTTATTTCATACACATTGCAGGAAGCTGTTGATTGAGACAGAGAATGAAGAAAAAGCAAGAAAACTAACTGACACTGGTATTAGGTACTACGACAAAAAAGATTATGAATTAGCTTCAATCTTCAAAATTAAATTTGATTTAATTGAATTTAAATTTACAGAACATTTACATCGTGATGGTTTACATCCAAATGGAAGTGATACTTTATTGATTCCTGATACTCTGAGCAAATATATAAATGAGAACAAATAATGTTGTTTGTGTTTTTTCTTGTTTTTGTGTTCCTTTTTCCAGCAATGTTCAACTACAAAAAAGCCTTGTCAATTCGATTAACGTGTTCCAAACAGTATTCTACATACTTGATTCCTATACTAACGCAGTGAAATCTTCCAACGAAAAAATGCATAGCCTTTTCGGACAAATAGTGGAGATAAAGTGAGCTAAGCTATTTCAGAAATAGCTTAGCTTACTTTATCTCCACTATTTGTTCGAAAAGGCTACTTTCCGGTGTTTACACCCGCGTTTCAGAAAGTTTGTCTATTTGGGTATGAAATATATTCAGATTGAAATCAACCATAACTGAGATATAAATTGAACAGGGAGGGGAGGGTGAGGGTGTATCATCAAATTTGAAGTTGTTCGGCGCTATGAATATATCTACAAAGTGATATACTCACTGGATACAATAATGGAAACAAACGATCGGATTCATCAAGTAAGCAGTTGATTTTTTCAATTGTATCATTGTATAAAATAGATGATTCCGCGAAGTTCATAGCGAACGCCAAAAGCTTTAGATGTTGGTAGTATCGCGTAGGTAAGATCGGCTTGAAATACCTATATATAAATAAAAAATCATGGTTTTCATCATTAAGGTAAGTTTTTGCATACAGCAGGGATCTGATGATTGTTGGGTGTACACTCCCCCATTTTTAGAAAATTCTTGTCTTTTTCCAGTCAAAATAGTATTTTTTATCGAAAGAAGATCTTACAATGAAAAAAAAGTTCGACATCCTTTCTGTTTTGAAAAAATATGTATGTGCGCCTTTTCAAAACCTCAAAAAGAATTTCTGACATCACTCACTTTTTTCTCTGAGTCACATTTCTAGCACAAGGGCAATATTTATATTGCTATGTAATTGATAATTGTTCGCATATCTTTTTCTGGGCTATAGAAATGTGAAGTTGTAAAGATATCGGATGAAGAATGTATTTTGGCTTTATGTCTCATCGAAGAGAGGAATATTACGCGCATCGCACATCAACAAACTTACTGATAGCCAAACAGTAATGTAAATCTGTATTCGTTTCCTTTGTACGTTTGATAAAATCTCAGTTGCGATGGTAAATGATATGTGATCGTAGGATATTGAATCGAGTCCAATTTTACTTCGATCAAATTGAACTTTTTATTAATGGAGTATGAATTAACTCGACTTGTGAACCATATGTCTGGTAAACGTTTCTATCAGATAATAGTAACAAGTAAATAATACTATTTATGTAAATCGCTGTATGTTTCCTTACGAACGTTCCCGAATATATATTATAAAGCGAATCAGAAGTAAAACTTGGACCAATATTGAAATACGACATTTCGTAAAAGGCAAGGACCCTGTTGACCACAAGCAGGATCTAGATCATTTAATTTCTTTTTTGATTTTCTCTAAATCAAGCAAGAAATAACTATTTCTCATATTTATGGGAAGAACTCTATTTACTTGTAACATTTGAACCATATGTTCATCATACAGTTGATTACTTCGATGTTGAATAGTTTCAAGTTTTTTTCTTATAAAAACGCGTATAGTACCATGTCCAGTGGCTATAGAGAGCAACTACTGGCCTTAGATTATCAAAGCAAGAGAGAAAAAAATCAAGTATTATCAACATTTTCTCGTCACCTTTTAGTTAAATCAAGAAAGAAGGTTTGAATCTAACCTCTGTCTCTGTGTGGCGTAAGTCTCTCCTTCATCGTAATTCAAATATTAAAGACACGGACGAATTACAGTCAAAAAATCGCAAGAGAGCGTGTTGGATACGAGCGGACCGCATCTTCTTTGTCCTCCAAGAATATATGAGAGGAAAAAAAGGCAAAAAACAAGTAGCCTACCTTGTTTAATCAACCATATCGCAGATATAAATTGAATAGTGAGGTATAATTCGATAAAAGCTTCGCCATCAATTTGTCTGTTTCTTTTCAGATAGAATACAATTATCGACTTTCTAACTGTTCTCATCTTCCAATATTTGTTGTTGAGTGTTTCGTTGACTGGTTAATTCATTTATCATGTAAGTGTTGAGATTGTGATGATCGATAGGGTAGATAGATATCGCATTGAAGTTCAGGATGTGCGGTAACCGGTAAAAATGTTTTTATCATTACCGATTTTTTGTCACGCTAAAAAAGCTATTAGCTCCCTCTTTTCACCACTGTTTTGTCTCAATGAGCGTTGTTATTTCTCAAAGGATCGTACATCATATAATCACCTTAGAAGGAGGGGGCTAGCGGAAATATAGATTTTGATTGTCTTAAGAAAGGAGGGATGACACCGGGACCAAAACAATTTCTGGTCCCGGTAAAAGATTTGATTGCCATTCCATTACCTTCACAGTTAAAATATCATTTGACCGTGCATTTTGTAGAGAAATGTTTGCTCTTTCAGCTTATATATTCTAAAATATACCACAGGCCTTCGTTAAGAATTAATTTGACAAATACAATGACCGGGATCAGATTGGTCCCGGGATCGGATTGGTCATGTATTTGCTAAATTAATTGATAAAAGAGATTCGCGATATATTTTAGAATATATAAGCTGAAAGAGCAAACATTTCTCTACAAAATGCACGGTTTGCAATATTTTAACTGTGAAGGTAATGGAACGGCAATCAAGTCTTTTACCGGGAACAGAAATTTTTTTTAGTCCTGGTGCCCATCTCTAGATGAAATATACCTAAGAAATTACCCATATCATATATGGACGACTCTAAAGTTCATTTTTTCTAAATTTTCTTCAGAAAAGCAAGTAAAAATAATCTCAGTCATGAACAGCAACTCAAAACAATTTTAGTTTTTAGTTTTAGTTCTCACCCTACACTACTTATCCTTCTCTATTTGATACTACTATTGGTACACTACTATTCCTCTCTCATGTAAAAGCACAATATTGACAAACTTAGATCAAAACAACTATCACAAGGAACTCGAAAGTCTGGTTTCATCAGTGTGAAAATACAGTTAGCGATCGGATCACAATTAATGATAATCAGAATTCGAACGGAATAAAGAAATAAAAATAAAATATTACAAATAAGTTCCATAGAAAAAACTTTACCTGAGAAAAATTCTGTAAAAACTATTTACCGGAGCTGCGGTAGAAACTAGAAAAAGGAGGAACAACTCAACAAAGGACCAGGCCTGTCGCGAGCGGAGGGAGATCTGAGCGATAAGAAGGTAAACTTATCTATTCCGTAAACGGAATTATGTCGTAGATGGCCGTATATCACCTTGTGTGGTGGTAAGCAGTCGTATGCGGTCGCCGTAGGTCCAACTTCTGAAATTTGTAGAGGAAGCGGGCGAATACTAATGCAACAGTCGAGGAAGGATAAGGTATCTTCGGCGTATCAGAAGATACTGCTTCTCGAACCTTTACTTCATTCTTCCCTCGTCTTTGTCCACATATTTCTCTTTACTTTGTTTCTTATGCCAGCGTATAGCAGACGATATAGAGTAGGTGATATATGCATAGGGTACGGAACATATGGTAGGAGTATAGAATGGTAGGGAGCATAGTACAGGACATCGGATATAGAGTGTAGGCATAAGATAGGAGACATAGAATAGTTGATATAAGGTAGAGGTACAGGATAGCAAATATAGGGTGTTAGGTGTAGACTAATAGTAGGTATAGGGTAGGAACATAGGGTAGAACACATAACACTGAGGATATAGGTAGAGGACATAAGATAGGGGATAGGTTAGAGGATATAAGCATAAGGAAGAAGTCATAGGATAAAGGTTACAGGTAGAGGATGTAGTCTAAAGGAGAGGGCACAGTATAAGGAGACGTATAAAATAGGGAGTATAGGGTAAGGAGACTAAGAGTAGAGAGATGAAGGGCCGTATATTGTTGGTATAGATGGATGCAGTATACAGTCAACAAGGATCGTTTACGACCGTAAACGCTCCGTATAAGGCCTCAGTTTTTCTTCGTATTTCTCAGTATACGGACACGAAGATATACGATCGTAGTATTGAGCCATGTAATACGGCAAAATACGGTCGTATACGGAGCGTATATGGCATGTGGATGGTCGGATACGACACAGTATATGGCCGTAAACGATCGTATACGGACTCCGTATTCGTCGACCTGGACAGTCTTGTCATTAATCCTATGGAAAAAAATCGGTTGTACATCATGTGCACTAAAGGAGATTGCTGAAAAATACGTCAATTGCTTCAAAACGGGATGCAGTCAAACAAAAGAGGGCGAGGACACGCTAGGATATACGTGTATAAGACAGAAATACGAAGTTGTAGAGGAAAGTCACTAAAAATAAACATAAGATCAATTTTCAAAGGGAATTCAATTGCATGGCTGCCGCAGGAACCGTCACTATAATTGGCTTTCTTTTCAAATGTAATCTTTGAGACTCCTAAAAATCAGCTGATAAATCCTCAACCGACTTGTATACTGAAAACTTCATTGAAAACGTACGAAAAGGACACATACGTGATCTCCAGGTCGACCTCTATCCAACCATGTTTAGTTTCGATCAAATCAAGTTTTCTGCTTACCTTTTGTATTAATAGCATCTTGCTTTACTTTCGAGATGCCCACGTGTTTTCTGGGCATATTTGTATATATATATTTATATTTGTATAGTATTGGTATGATGGGTACTATTGAAGGAGGTCAGACAATTCAACAGGCTATCACTGTGAAGCCTACTGTGAACAAGGTAGGGTCTACACTTTCACTCGCATTCATTTGAAAATTCGTTCACATATAATACTATTTAACCGTAGACGACGACGCCTCCCAATTCCGACAACAACTGTAATGTCGAACAGGCCATTGACGGTAGTGACCCGAACAACAGAAATAGCAGCGCATACGAAGTGTATGACAATGTAATTATTGGCGGTGGACCCGGCGGCATCAATATGGCAATGGAGTTTGCAGTTCGTGGTATTCCCTATGTTTTGCTGGAGCGCTCATCGAAGTTCGGCGGCCAGTTCACCTATTTTCCCAGGTGCGGGGAGCTGATCTCTCTCAACAAGAAGCACCTGCTCGCGAACAATCCAGGCTGGATGTATGCACGACGCTACGACTGGCACACTCTCAGCACCATCACCGAAGAGGATTCCAAGAAGGATCCTAAGGTACTATTCACCAACTGGACCGACAGTTTGTTTCCAGAAGCCAAGCGCCTTGCAGAGTACTTGGATTATGTAGGCAATCATCGCAATTGGCGCGTCGCGGATCATTCGCGCTTCAATTGTGACGTGACCTGCATCACCAGCAATGATTCCAACCAGTTTGTCATCGAAACTGCGGGAGGGGAAACGTTTCTGGCGCGTCGGGTGTTCATGGCCACCGGCACAAGTCGTCCCGTCGTACCCAACATTCGTGGCATTTTAGAGCACGGGATATTCTACCGTGACTTTGATCCCAATGACATTGAGCGCTACCGCAACAAGCGCGTCGTCATTCTTGGCAGCGGCAATTCGGCATTTGAAGTTGCACACGCACTAAAGGCCATCGTTGGCGACACCATTATCTTGACCCGCAGTGCCGTCAAGTTTGCGCGTCAGACACACAACGTGCATGACGTGCGCACGCAGACGTCTGTTAGTTACGATCTTTCTCAACTCAAGGCACTCACGACCATTACCGCCGAGCGTGTGACGGAAATTACACGCCAGGAAGATGGTGGCCTTGTCCTCAAGATTTCCACGCCGGAGCCGCATTGGGAGACTCCGGTGTGGAAAAATTTTGAGCTGCCGGCTGATCATGTTATAGTGTGCTGCGGCTTCGAATACACTGTGCCCGACGTTTTCAGTACTGAGCGCGTGCGACCGCTGGCCGATCCTACCGGCAAGTACTGCCAGTTGACGCCGATTTGGGAGAGCACAAATGTGCAAAACTTGTACTTTATCGGCGGATCCATGCGCGTGAACGACCGCGATGCAGCATCTGGCTTCATCCATGGCTTCCGCTACAACATTCAGGCTCTCGGATCAGTGATTGCGGAGCGTCACTATACTCAACCGCTGACGCCCCTATTTCAGTGCGTTGTGGATCCAAAATGCGATGACACCTTCGAACCGTTGGCCCAGTTTATCGTACATATGGTCAGTTCAACAGCAGCACTGTTTGAATTATTTAATTATGGCTGCTGCACCATCACATTGCAGGCTGTACCGCGGCCAGATGATGCTACTACACCCAATTACAAAGCCGACGTGTGGGAGGCGCTTCCACAGGACTATGCACGACAGCGGTGGGCTGGCAATAACACGTGGGTCGGCCGTGTGGAGATTCTTTTCCAGTATGGATTCCACCTGTATGGTGAGAACATTCCCACACATCACTTTACTCATTCTAGTGATCAGTTCCACACCGAGAAGAGCACCTACATTCACCCTGTGCTGCATGCATTTCGCCATGGCGGTGGAGACGCGGGTGTGTGTTCGAACCATCCTGGTAAAATCGAAGAGTGGCACATGCAAGAGAGTCTCCTCGCTCGATGGGATGAGGACGAGTTCAAAGACGAAAGCACGAATGTTCACCAGTACACCAATACTGTGTACAACGCAGTGGCGGCTGCACTCGGCATGGCTAATCGCAAGAGCACTCTACCTGTGCGCGATGGCTTCATCGACTCTGCCTATCCACGCATGACCTCAGACGAGGTGAAGCAGACATTACAGGTATAAACTCCGCAATGTTTTATGCATAAAAACACACATAACGTTTTTTACTTTTTCCTCAGAGAGAACATGGCTTGCGCTGGATTATGGAGAGTAAAGTCAATTTGCCGACATTCATTCCGATAATCGACATGGCAACAACTCATTAGTTGTCCACGAAACAATGAAAAATTCAATGATTGATTGAACGAACAAAAAGTGACAACTATCACACTCTAATGGACTTCACTTAATCCAGAACCCAGAACTAGTTATTGCTCTAGTTAAATTGCGCCCTCTATTTGTCTGTATTTAATAATATACTTAATTATAGATTAAATACAACAACAACGTTTCTGACGCTACTGTTTCTGTCACATTCAATATGTATGCTCGACGGAGAGTTCCGTCACGGGAGAGAAACTCGCTTTCTGATAGATTTTAAACGAAGCGACATAGAGATCTAGGGTACTCAGCATTCGATAACCAAGACCCGAAGGAGTATTTTCGTACAAAATAAGTTTACAAATTTCTTGTTTTGTTTTTGGTCGTTCACGTTTGTTGGCGATAATGCGATAATGGAAAAGAATTTGTTGCTAATATCATTATTGAATTGAAACATTTGTTTCTGGAAATGTGTTTTGTACGAGGTTGTCAACGTCATCTACAATCACAAGGCTGCGTAGAACGAACTAATGATGTTTTAGCTGTTGCATTGGGTAAATAGATGTCAACAAACAATTCAGATCACTGGACAGAAGGCCTTTGCCGGTTGTTTATGGAATCAATACAAGAATATCAAGTGTAACAAAAATCAACACCATTTGAAATCATGTTTGGACAACCACCGCGTTTGGACTCAGATTTTTGGAAAATTACTATTACATGCAGGAGTTCTTTCTCAGCTTTCATCATTTTGTTCATCATTTTCTATAGATTTTAATTTGCCATCATCTAACTCTCTTCTTGACAGCCTGTCCAAACGTGACGAAATTACGTTTTTGACGCACAAAACTATAGTTTTTCCGCGAACCACACAAGCTAGAAAGTTGATTCTAGCGTCATTCGACGCAGCTTTTCGAATTCCAGCTAAAAAATAAAGTTTCTCAGAATTGGTGTCAAGGTTCCAGAGCAATTTTGCGAAGTGTGACGAAGTTACAAAAAAAGACCGCAAATTTTTAGTTTTACTGGTAAAACTGTAATTTCTTATCGGATATCGAAAGAAAAAAGCCGTATCTACGATTAAATAATCGGAGCTACTTTTTACACAAATGCTTGTCTACCAGGATTTCGCCTTGAACCTTGATCCTTTCGCACCGGACATTATTCTTATGGATACCTCAATAGAATTTACCAGTTTCCCTTCGTTTCTCAAAAGACCCTGCACACAACACACACAATGTGCTCACTACTCTCGTGTGTTAAGAGACAGATAGATGTATCCATCGCCCCGCTAATAATATGTGTGTCTGTCTGTCCGGCTGCAGTCATAACATACAGGCATTTTAATTCGATAAAACCCATTCCTTTGCAGTCAAAACAATATCATTATCATCTAATCAAGCTGAGCTATTTTCGAGGGAATTTTCGACCAATAGAATCGATTCGATATAACCAGTTTTTAACGGTGAATCCAACGAACTACTCTTTTCATTAAACAGGTGCATTTACGAAAACTTAATCAGTGGTAGCGCTTTTTAGCTGAATTATAGAGTGCTATTTTTACTGGAATAAGCGAAAAAGAGTACTGATCAACTAGATAAGTGTTGTTTGGCTTTCCTAGTGAGATAAGAGAATGGCCATGAGTCAGACGGAGAGAGCGAAAAAATATCGTCAGAAAATAGAAAAAGATAAGGCTAAATATGAAGCGGCGAAAGCTAAGGCTCTTGTTCGTGGCAATTCGAAGAGAGAGAAGTTAACCGGTCTAGATCTGGCAGCATTCCGTTTGAAAAATAAAATCGATCAAGTTAACTTTCGTAAGAGTAAAAAAAACGTTTTGAATACAAAAACAGTTCCCAGTACATTCAAGAGTCGTCAGTCGTTCGGAAAGTGTTTGAAACCGTTAATTCGGCTTCGCCGAAATGTGATAAAAAAAAATAATTGTTCAACATTTAGCTCAGAAATTTGGTCTAATTCTTAAACCACTCATCATCGTACTTCAGTTCAACTTTCTGCAAAACTGAAAAAAGATCTTTATAATTTCTATGTTCGTGACGATGTTTCGTATCAGCTACCTGGTAAACGTGACACTATTCCCTTGACTGTAAAGGAAAGGGTCTTATCGAGTTAAAATGCCTGAATGTATGTTTGTATGTTTGTCCGCAGACTAGATACTAGCGACACGCAATTTTTTAGTAGCGGAGACTTGATTGGATGAAAACGATATGGGATAGGTATTCGACTATGGAGAATCAGAAAATGGCTATGTACGACCACTAGGATCGATTCTATTGGTCGAAAACTTCATCTGAACTTGATTGGATGAAAATGATATTCCCTTGACTTTAGTCTTGGGTCTTACAAGATGGTTGTCTGGATGCCTGTGTGTGTGTCTATGCGCAAAATATATAAAAATGGCTGTCAGATATTTTTTTGTGTTTCTGCAGTTCGAAGATAGATGTGGCCAGAAATCAGTCAGTTTTGATAACACAAAAAGTCATCTACGAATAATAAAACTTACAGATTATAGATAGTCTAACATGATGAATCGATCAGGAATGCTTCCAGCCCCTTGGGATTTTCAGGGGGCGTCCAGAAAACGCTTAAGCTTTATGTTACATCGTGCGCTTTCTCCGTGGAATGAGAGAAGTTTACAACATTTCTCAACTATCCTGGGTGCGAACGCCGACCGAAGGGAGGCGTGAGCATTCTCCTGAATTCAGAAATATTTTTAGACCTCTGAGGATCTTTGGAGAGTCCAGAGAAAACAAGATTTAGATTAGATTACGAAGCTTAAAGCTGAAATCAAAGAAAAATCATAACGTGAGCGTTCTTTTGGATTCAAAGTCATGGAAGGTCGTTCCGTACATATACGTTCCTAAAGCCAATGGACCGAGCGAGTGCAGACGAGCGTTATCTTGTGGAATAAGTCGACTATGAGGAATCAGAAAATGGCTATGAGGGACCTCCAGAAATACAAAAAAGTATCTTGCAGCCAATTTTCTATATTTTGCGCATAGACACACACAGGCATCCAGACAACCATCTTGTAAGACCCAAGACTAAAGTCAAGGGAATATCATTTTCATCCAATCAAGTTCAGATGAAGTTTTCGACCAATAGAATCGATCCTAGTGGTCGTACATAGCCATTTTCTGATTCTCCATAATACCTATTCCATATCGTTTTCATCCAATCAAGTCTCCGCTACTAAAAAGTAACCTGTACGGTGATTCCTGTTGATCGAAAATATCATTTCCACATGAATGGATGAAAATGATATTCCCTTGACTGTAAAGGAAAGGATCTTATCGAGTTAAAATGCCTGGATGTATGTTTGTCTAGATACTAGCGACACACAACTTTTTAGTTGCAGAGACTTGATTGGACGAAAAGCGATATGGAATAGGTATTCGACTATTGGGAATCAGAAAACGAGTATGAGCGACCTCAAACAAAAAATCTGCATCATTCTAAGAAAACTTGAGATTTTGCCCCCTCACCCTCATTCGAAAAATTACAGTGAACGCACTGTAATTTTTCGAATTCGATATATTACAGTGAACGCACTGTAATTTTTCGAATTCGATATATTCGGATTCCGCATCAAAAACGGAGTCTAATCGGCAAAGCGACAATTGGCCGAGCGACAATTGGTTGCAGACAACTGGTCGAAGGAACAACTGGGCTCTACGACAATTAGCCTCACGGTAGAATTGGTCGCATGCATAACATTAACTAGAGAGGAACTTTGGTCAATATGCCGTCTTATGGGCTTATCAAGTAGTCAAAGTAGATTAGCGTACCGTCAAGTCGCAATTAGTTTAGAAAGGAAAGAACAACTGATCAAAAAGCATATGAAATGGGTACTAAGTAGATAATCCGATTGCTCAACCGTATATATGGCCGATCAATAGAAGAAAAATTACCATTCGATTTTCTCAAATCATGTCTGCTATAACCATTAGTACAACTGAGCGAAATAAACCATTATTGATGTTTAACGGATATAATTACACAGTCGACAAAACCACCGATGAAAAAACGTATTGGAAATGTGCACATTGTCGAACGATAAAGTGTAAAAGAAGAATTCATACAGACGTCAACAACACAACCGTTCTACTCGATAATTCTGACCATAACCATCCTCCAAGTGCCGTATCCAACGAAGTGCGATCAGTCGAAGACAAAGTACGCTCTCGCGCCGTTAATACTAATGAAAGTACGCAAGATGTTATTAATAATTGTTTAAAAAACGTATCTGATCAATTGGTAGCTCGTATTCCTGATTTCAAACATATTAAACGAAATATTCACCGTCGACGTCAAATTGACGTTGACGTTGACATTTCTTTGACGTCGTCAAAGAAATGATTTTTCTAGAATTTCTCATGATAAAAATTTCAACACAATACCAGCAGAATTAACAACAACAATGCGACACGATAAGTTTCTACAATTTGATTCTGGACCTGGTGATAATTGTTTGATCATATTTTCATCCAATGATCAATTGAAAATACTTGAGGATACTGAAGAAGTATTCATCGATGGAACATTTAAGGTATGTATAGTATTTTAATATTGACTTTTCTCCACCAAAAAGTTATGCTATTTACCTTTTATTAGGTTACACCAGTAATATTTTATCAGTTATATACTATACACGGCGTTTATCGAAATAATATGTTCCCGTTAGTATTTGCATTACTGCCGGACAAATATCAGCGAACATATCAAAGAATAATTAATGAACTGGTTCATATATGTCCTTTGTGGAATCCGAAATCGATAATGGTGGATTTCGAAAAAGCTGCTATTAATGCTTTCAGGGAAGTTTTGTTACAAGCACAAATCAAGCAACAATATCGGGCTGTTTTTTTCCATCTTCAGAATAGTGTACAACGAAAAGTTCAGGTGAGTAACGTTTTCGGATAGCTGAGCCATGTGTGTCATTTTGTATTGTATAATTATCAGGAATTAGGGCTGAAAAACGCTTATGAAAATGATTCCAGTTTTGCGTATGATGTAAACAAGATTGCTGCACTAGCATTCCTTCAACCGTCCGAAGTCAGTCAAGACTTCGATGAGTTTTACCTGTCGTTACCACCAATATTACAACCACTAATGGATTATTTTGAAGACACATACATCGGAGGACGGCGGCCTAATGGACGTGCAACACCAAGATTTCCAATTGAGTTATGGAACATGCATCAGCGGACAATCAACCATTCAATGCGCACAAATAATTCTGTCGAAGCTTGGCATAGAAGGCCAATTAATTCGGTTATTCAATGTCAACATCCGTCAACATCTCTCGGGATTTTTATCGAAAGTATCCAAAAAGAAGAAAATTATATTCATTGTCAGATAGTGAAGATTAATGCAGGCCAAAATTCGAATCCAAGTAAAAAGTATATGGATTATGGTAAACGCAAGGGGGAAAGCACGGAATCCTGGAATCTCACGGAATCCAACGGAATCTCATAGAATCTCACAGAATCCAATGGAATCCGATGGAATCCAATGGAATTCAATGGAATCGAATGGAATCTAGCGGAACCATATAGAATCTTGAAGTACAAATTGATCTCTTTCGATATATATTTTAGGTTAAGATCAGTAAACATACAAGAAAATAGAATATCATTCATAAATGTC
>CAJNOQ010003477.1:0-20164 GCA_905250885.1 Didymodactylos carnosus | reverse complement strand
TTTACTATAAAATGAATTTCATTTGGCAGAATTATTACTGCTTGAAAAATTCTTCTCCGGTTCTTAGCTGAGAACCGAGAACCGCGGTTCGGTTCTAAGTTGGGAACCGGAACCGCGGTTCTTTTCGGTTCGGTTCTAAGTCGAGAACCGGAACCGTGGTTTCGGTTCCGGAACCGGGAACCGAACATCCCTACGTAAAAGTCAAATATAATGCTTTTTAATTCTTTTTGGGGAATCATTACGTTGGTTAGCTTGCCTACCTTTTCCTATCAAATAAAAGGTCTTTGTTTCTGTGTGTTGCAAGCAAGGTGTTTTGTTTGTTAAACATTGAAAATAGTATCAGTAATGAATCAGTTGGCCTACACTCTGTATCACCCTCAGTTCATCGTGAAACTGATTGTAGATTCCGTCTGGATACCCAGTAGGAACTATCTAACTGTCAGCAGAACTGAGACAATTTACCGATTCCTTGGTTGTTTTTTCATTTTCCAAGATACAATTCTTACTTTTGATTCCTTGTTTAAGGTGAAAAATTTTATGGTGATTTTAATCTTGATTTTTGCCATACAATTCTTACTGTACACTCAGGTAGACATTTTTTTAGACCAAATGCACTGCTAAACGCGTTTTCTTACAACTGAACTTTCTTATAACTTTGGATGCGTTAATCGGTGATAAATGCGTTTAAGGGGGGCAACCACCTACAAACCTGCCCTCAAATTATGCAAGTTTGTAGAGTGCGTTGAGTACTATGTATCCTCAAGAAATTTCGGCGGTCCTATGAATATTGGTGGAATTATGAATTTTTTAACGTTGGACTTTGGTCAAAATTTTCCGTCTAGTGGCTGATTTTCGATATTTCATAAGTCATTCAGGGATAATGACAAAAATGTGATTTAGGTATGTTTAGATGCACAATTATTCATAGTTATTATGTATGTAAAAAAGAAAGAAAAAATATCTGCCTAATAGACTATGTATAAATTTTTTCTCTGAAATCGATGCCAGTTCAGTGTAGTCTGGCCGTTTGCATTCTGTTTTTCTTCAACCTCTTTTGCTCAAATATAACGAACAATACATCATTTGAATCAGCTGCTCAAGCGCTACAAAATCCTGTATTTGCTTTTTTAATTTGTCATGGATGTGGGGTTTTTTCGAGATTTTTTCATATATGGACTGTTATATTAATTAACAGCCCATATATTATTGAAAACGAATGCCGGTGACTATTTCTTTAATAACTTTTGAACAGTGCACTTCGAAGACTTGCGGTTTTCAGCATTGCATAGAAAAGATAATTAGCTACAAGTTGACATAAAAATATCTTAGAAAATACCGCCTGCAGGTGGTATACCTTATTAGTCTATGAAAGAGTAGGTCGTAATTCTAAGATCTGCCAGAATGCCTTCTGCATTTCTCATATAGATATGTTAGCGCAAAATGTTCTACAAACTGGGAACTAAGCGACCTCTTAATCTTCGGTGGTTCAGGAATGCCATCGGATTTTCTCGAAGCCCCAGGATAGATATTTCCTTAGGTGTGATAATCTCTAAATTAGTCTGATAGACTATTGATTGAAAAACAAAACGTTTTTACTGGTTTCTAAACGAGACAATTAATTTGCAGAAAATAAAAAACTTTTGTGAATTAAAGCTTTTTTTGAAGATTTAGTCTATTCATAGACACAGCGTGCAGTTGTGTTTTTGTGACTGATATGGGTGACCATTACACTCAGCTATCTTATGAACCTAGCACGTAAACTTCGAAGTGATCTACTGTCGCGATATGACATCCGAAAAAAATATCCGTTGGAAGGGACATTCGGCCTTATAGAAAAATCGAAGGAAAGAATTTTGATCTGAAATTTTGCTCATAAATAGGTCTCGTGATCCTTAAAATGCCTAGGAATTTTCAGCCAAAACGGACGCTTCCTTCTCGAGATACGACACGTTGAAGAAAACTCGATTTTGTGAGTATTTTGTGAAATGTGATCGTTTTTTTCCGTATTCAATACCTTGACAAGAAAGCATTCGTTTTGGCTGAAAATTTCAGTTCACTTTAAGGATCATGAGACCTATTTATGGGCAAAATTTCAGATCAAAAGTCCTTTCTTTCGATTTTTCTATAAGGCCTAATATTCCTTCCAAGGGCATTCTGTAACTCTGGAAGAAGAACAAGCTAATTCTTTTTAGCTATAGTATGAGCATACTGAGGGTCCATAATCTCTATTTTTGTGATCAGTTTCTTCCCTTTGTCAAAAAAAAACCCTCTCGGCTTTTAAGGGTTAAAGATTGCATGTGTCTATTGTGTCAAAATTTTCTGATGAAAAACCGCACGATCTTACAAAACCTCTCCAAACTTAACACTAATGTCTTTCAGCTAATTGCTTCCTTTACTTAGATTGAATAAAAGCATATGGAATCGCATCTTGACACTTACTCAGAATCACTTCGTTGCACATCAGTTTTGATCATTTCCTTCTAATCAAAAAACTGATTTGTGGTGTTCGGATGTCCATCTATTATCTTTTATTAGAAAAAAATATAAAAATCTAGAGTAAAAATTTTAATCTATAAATGAGTTTGAAATCATTTTATTACAGTTAGTGAAAAGAAAAGATCATTCAATCAAATTGTTCGATATGTTAGACATGGATTGCTCACTTATACAATTCGTATACAATCATTGGTGTGACCAAGACTAACAAATAGTTGCCACGGAAATGGACAACTTTCAAGTTCAACAGATATTTGGGACACAAGCTTGCCTGTATGAGTTAATTGAATGTTTTTCTTTTGGCAATTTAAAACTACTTTAACTATATCATTCTCATTAATATTATAATTAAGATGAATATCGTGTCCTACTCCTTTCTGACACATAATAGCGTTTGTTTGTGCAACTGATTTTTTATCATTACACTCAACTGCATTTGCTATACCATCAGAAAACAACCAGCCATTAGCCGACGATGATGAAAAGGGATTGGCTCTCATTGGTTTTAACAATGATGTAATACCCAAAAAGATCCATTTTCTAAGGCGTTCCAATTTTTGAACATGAATAGAAATTTCATGAACACCATCTAAATATATATTTGTACCATAAACACTTGGATGAGTGCAATCCATACCTTTATGAATAGCTATCTGACCATTACATTCTAGTTTTATATCACCGCAAACTTTGCTAAATTTTTCCTTTCCTGATTGTAAATTCTGTTGTGTTATTGGATTCCATATCAATTTAATGGGATTTGGAACTGATGAACCAATATCAATACCAATGTTATCAGATATATTTAATTTTTCTCTCCTTCTATATAATTCGTTTTTCCATTCATTTATATCCGTTTCAACATAATCATCATTTTCTCGTCGCTGTTTTAACTCGCTCGATAATACACGAAAATCATTTTCTGCCTCTTCCTTCTTTTGATAGATAATTTGTTCAACAATATCTCGCGCTTCCTTGGCAGCTATTTGAATACTATTTATTGAATCATTTTCCCATTTATTAATTTGATCTAGTAACGAATTTTGAGACAATACATTTGTCATAGTCTGGTGTAGTTGCTGAAGCATTGAGTCATGTTCACACATAATATTATCGAGGAGATTTGTAATTTCTTGACGATGTTCATTAGAATGTTTTCCACAAAACAGTTGTTTACATCCTTGACACGCAAATATACCAATGTGTTTTGCACAATTTGGATTAGCGCAAGGTATTTTAGTAGCCATCTGACAAAACAATCTAAAGAAAGAAAATTTTAACCGTAATCTTATCTCTAACAAATTCAAACAAAATAACAATCCAATATTTTATAGAATTTAAACTAGATAATAATTATTTTACAGACAAATCTGAAATTCAATAAAATTTTAGATTTATCTGATTAAAACTGGAATGCATATTTTGACTTATTGTGGATAAAAGTAGAATCGAGATAAATCTAAGATATGACCAGTGAGACTGAAATTTCGATACAAAACTGATGATCATAATCTTAGTTTCTCTCGTGACGAGTAATGACTTACTATGAAACTATTAGTAATAACGCAACATCATTTCTCTAGCCTATACCCCGTACTGCTCTACCTAACTGCGACACATGAAAGTCGTTGTGAATGTAGTGTGAGACTATATAAATAGTTTCAGGTTATAGTAAATCAGCACTCGTTCTAATTGATCTTTTGTTTTGTGAGCCGATTTAAAAAGAGAATATTTATTTTATACTTTTATCTCATACTACTATTTCATCTTTTATCATTTTTATCGAAAATTTGATTTTATCTTTGAAGATAAAGTATTTTTATGTATTGTTTCAAATAACTGATATGTCAGTAGTGGCTTCTTCATCATCTACCGTAATGTCTTCTTCTGCTAACACTTTAACTCTTTCTTCTATCTATAAAATATATTTCTTCCTTCCAAGAAAAGTATCGAGGAAAAGCATATGTAAGAAAAGAAACGTGTGATAAAATATTGAAAGGGTTATTACTACAGAAAAGTAAGTCTTCGGAATCATTTTCTACAAAATTTGTATTTTGAACAAGAAAAATGTTATAATTGTAGAAACTGATATTGTTTGTTGTGAAAGAAGAAAAAAAGTTGTGCATTTATGAACCATTTTTTTTGTAATGAAAAAATGGTATTTAAATGTGTTGCATAGTAGGCGAACAATAAACTTAAATGAAAGTAATTCCCATTCTTTGTGGGTACCAAGGATCGTTGTTGAAATATTTTGGAAACATTGTCTTCCATGTGAGTTTCGAAAAGTATTAAAACAGCCAACAGTTTCAAAACCAGTTATATCACTCGGTGTTATGACTCGGTTACAAATTGTTCTAGTGGGTATGAGATCAGATATTGTTTTTTCAAAGTTGTTATTGTTGGATATTACATTGTATTAACCATTTTTCAAAATTCACTTGGGGTTTTATCCATTAATAAATAAACTGACTACGGACCTAGTTACCAAACATTGTCAGTTATTTTTTACTTTCGATTCACCCACGTCTATTACATTCGGATAATGGTTCAGAGTATTTTGTTGCAAAAGTTATTCTGGCATTAAAAACAAGTTTTTTCTGATCTGTGTTTTCACAAGGGGATATTGAGTTTATCGTTGGAGGAGTGGTTACAAACGAATGGTACAACATATTGGTCCGAAAATTTATTACGTGTTCTTGTATCAATACAAGAACATCAGAAACTAGTAAAGTCAAGGTTGTTATGTTTGATCAATGTCCTCGGTATGATTCCGAATTTTGAAAAATTGAAAAAGATGAAGATATTGTTGACGAACAAGTCTCTACACCAGTCAAAAGTGTTCTAGAAAATGTTACTGGTGGTACATTTAAAATAATTGAGCATATAATAGACAATATTGATCAACAAAAATTAATTAATAATTCAAACATAACTAGTTTCTCTGTTACTTACAATAATAAACCTTTCTCATTCTGTTTTCAATTGTCTTGTTGATTTATTATCATCAATTCGTTATAGTTCACTTCAAATGCCCATTGTCTGTTCAAAAACCATGTATCGTTCGATTCGTCGACATCTCTTCATCCAGCAACAATAAAACTTTATCAATCAAATAATTCTTTAACCTTTGGTTCTATCACTCGTTTGAATAATGATAATAACACTATATTTTCATATCAACCATTAGTTTATTGCACGATTATCTGATAGAATCCCACCGTTACGATGTATCGCTACTATATCGTTGTTCGATCAAGCCTCACAGGGTGCAACAAACGTAAACGTAAGGTGTGTGGCGCATGCTGTACCTTATCTAGGTTAGCTATAAACACCGAAAACCATAAATGTTACGAGAAAAAGATGTAATAAATTGCACAAAGTCCGGTTTTTCGATGCGTAGTAAGAAGGGAAGTGCAAACAAACTACAAAAATTAAATCTTGCAAACGAAATAAAATCGGGAGACTGGAAGTATGACGACATCCAGCAGCGGTACAAATACAAACATGGGAAGAAAAGTAAAGTCAATAAAGAAAGGACCATTCAAGCACTATGTAACCAACTTTTTGCTTGTTTTGACTCCCTCCCCTCCTTCCTACAGAATAGGCAACGGCGCGGATATTTAACCAAAAAGAGAAAGTTCGCATTTTTCGATTTCAAATAGTGATTAATATTCTTCAAACTGTCAGCTATATTTTTCCCCAAAACCTTTGGTTCGAGTCATGCAGTAGTAATAAAACTCAAATAGGAAAAATGGTCATAAAATCAATATGTCTGATAATATTCGAATGTTTTGAGCATGTGAAACACTTGTTTGAACGAAGTAATTTTATGCATAAATCTTCATTTGATTACGGGTACTTAAAACAAAGAATTATATTATTTGAATCGAAGATGTCAGAGAATACTCATGTTTCCCACGGTAAAAAAATTGCACAAAACATATCTTCACTATAGTTAATTTCTATTCTTCCAACGAAGCTCAAACTTTTCAAAAATCTCCTTCGAGATATATCACACATACAACATCAGAATATCGGTGCATATTTGTTCATAATCTGTACAACGGTATTTATAAAAATTCAAGGGTTTTCAAGTAAAATCTATTTTTTTCTATTAAAAATATGCTTCCAATCAAAGCAAATGCCATATTTGGGATCAGCAAACTGCATCGCATAATCAGAGTTCGTACTATCCACTTTCAAAAAACAGTAACAGGAGAGGATTTTTCTCCGTCGACAAGACAAGAAAGTTAATAATTTTTTTTCAAAAATACAGGAAATAAGCGAATGCAGAAAAGGGACAAGTGAGATTTATTATTGTTGTTTTCTTCTATCTTCCTCTTTTTCTATACGTAACAACAACTAGAGATGAGTGAAACCAGCCTTTTTTGGTCCCGTTTCCGTAGAAAATTGTTTGTTTCCGATGAAAATTTTGGCCATAGAACATGAAAAAACTTTCCCCTGTTGCCGAAAAGTTCAATGCAGCTTTTTACTATTGTACTGCATTGTAGAGCTTTCTACAGCCTTGCAAGAAAAAATTTAACAGTAAAACGAGTTTGAAACTCACATTAGAATTTGATTCTACAACGAAAGTTTTACTTTTATAGAACTAGTTTTCTTGTGCCTGATCTCGGTCCTAGTCCCGCCGGAATCGGGACCGTCCTGCCCATGTCTAACAACAACATCATACTTCACTTTACTTTTGTTTATTCTTCACTGCTTCTTTTTCATTTTTTTAACTTCTTTCGTTTAATATTTCGACATGAGTGTGTAGAATTTATACAGTCAGTCTTTATGAGGACATTCTGGTCCTGAGTGTAAACGTCATTTATCTTAGTCTTCTCTTCTCTTGATTGACTGAAAGAAACTGAAGTAAGAATATTTGTCTAGCTGGCTGACTGGATTCAAGTAAGAGGCAGAGGCTTTCTAACAGATTTCACCCCAGTAAACAGTAAGACTACAGAAAAACGTCAAAATACAGGAAAAACAGGATCTTCTCATACAAAAACAGAAAAATACGAAGCCTGCATAATATATAACACAAATTTAACAAGAAAAAAAAGTTCAGAAGTCAAAGAATTTCTAAGAGTCCCCTCAGCCAATTCTGGCCGGAAAAAGCACTTTTTATAGTCATTTTGAGATATAGGAAGTCAAACTGAACTAAAACGAATCATTTTTGACAAAAATGTCCGCATGAACTGTCCTTTGTCCAAGTTAAACGTTTGCACATTTTATATTTGCAAATTCCTGTGCAAAATGTAGACAAAATTTGGTTCGATTGTTACAAACGATAGATTTCACAGAAATTTTTATAGAAATTCCTCGAACTCTATAAATGATCTGTGAACTATCTGCTGATATTCTATAACAATCTGCGACTGATCTATGCAGCTTTTGAAGAATTCTCTGCCACAAATCTTCTCTACATTCTATAGACTTCTCTTGGAGGTCTATTCAAAGTTTTATACAGATTTTTCTTGCACATATCAATTCAGTTGAGAAATTTTAAAAGCGTGTTCGGCCAAAACTGATCGCAAATTCTGACTCTCCGTAGTTGGGTACCATGTACGCATCAAGTTTTGAATTGGGATACTACCGAAAGAGTTCCTCCATTGTTTTGCAAAAGAATTTTTTACGAAGTTCTTGGAGACGGGCTGAATGAGAGAGACTAAGAAATTTTTTCTAGAGTATCGCGATTCAAAACTTATTGCGTACAAGGTAATCGACTATAGAGAGTTCGAATCTGCAATCAGTTTTGACCAAACACGTTTTTAAAATTACGCGATTGAATTGATATGGAGAGCTTCTCCGGGTGTGTCAACAGAAAAACAAAATTAAAATAAAAAATTAAATGAAACTATGATGTTCATTTTAATAAGGAGTCACACATAATCTTAAAGATATGCACTAAAGTGAACAAAGGTTATGCGAGTGTCTCATCAGCTTTTCTCTTTTATGCGGATGACAAGAAATGCTGCAAAAATTAATATGAACAATAAAAGAGTTCATTGTTACCAACTATTGACGCCTATCTATCATTCATGTTTTTATTGATTATGAATTGGAAGTTCCCCTTTAAATAAAATTATGATTAGTTACGCATACGCCATGACAAATTTTGACAAACTCTCAGAAAAGCTGTGACAATCAAATAAACATAATATCGTATAAATACGTTGTGCTTTTCAATCTCTCTGCCACGATATGGCTTCATGGTTTGTTCGAGGAAACATCGATTTTTCGACGTGTGAACCATTTTTTGAATGATTATTAAAACATTCTAATCAACACACTGAGGAATAAAACAGGTTAAAAAAGTTTGTAAATTTTTTTCAAAAATCGTAGGTGGGAAACCAGGATCACAGGCAATTTCTTTGATCAACAATTTTTATTAAGCAACTTCGTCGTTTGATGCATGCAGCTCGATGACCTGATTCCGAAAATGTTATATGAATTGGAGGGAAAACTATTCTAAAGCAAGACAAGGTGAAAATTAAGTTTTGAAAAAACTATATTTCAAATTAGACAAAAGCTCGCATCAGTAGTGAGTCAAATTATCATAGAGGAGTAGATGTACAAGGCTTCGACAGATTGCGAAACATGGAAATACATTACAATGACAGTTTCTTTTCGAGGAGGGTATCACACCAATGCGACGTTCATTTCTCTCAAGCTACCTGAGAGAAATTCATAAACTTTTACGATCGTCTCTGCTAACTCTACTAATTTAGATTCGAAACATTTATACCGTCAAGATTTTGTTAATTCTATTAGAAAACATTAGAACTGCCACAGTTTTGCACCGATCTTCTCGATGTGTTTCTACAACTAGCTGTTATTCTATAGTGGAAGCTGAATTTCATACAACAAAAGATATCTTGATCAATATTGTGATCAAACGACGATAACTCATATAATCAAAGCCGTTACGAGATATCAGTGTTTTTCAAAAAAATCGTTCTGACATACGTAAACCAGACAAAGAAGACATTTTCAGAGCATGCAGACCCTTCCAGCATTTCTTTTTTGCCTAACAATAACTTAGAGAACCGAATCTGTATCAGACTGCCGTATATTACCAGAGTACTACAATAATGTCGTCAGATCACATACCAACTACTCATAAAGCTGCTCGTGCATGACAGACAAATAAAGAAGAAAAATATCATTTCTTGTCGGCTTTATCCAATAAATAAAGAAATAAATAGGTGGCGGTGTGCATTATATAAAAAATGAATGGTAAACTTCTGATTACAGCCATTCATATCTGATAGTTAGATTGTTTTTAGCAATATATTATATAGTAGTTCTATTTAATATATTTTATTACAGATCGAGTTTGACAGTAAGAAGTTAGCAACAGGTCCGAAACATTTTTTGACAGATCTTTTAACAATAATTCGTTTACTATGACCATAATCGAACGGATTAGCCACAAAATTCTATACAAATATTAGTTCTTCTCAAAGTTTCTTATTGTACTGCTATAACAACTGGGAAAAAATTCTTATCTGTGTCAGAACGAAAGGACGAAATATACTATGTACAAAAAAGTAATATATGAAGAAAGAGAAAAAATAGTCTAATCTTCATATTACAGTTCTAACATCTACTAAGGATACACAGAGTACAATGTTATCTTACTTAACTTTGGCGTATGTTCGATATGCACATTTTAATTGTAAGTAATTTTAGTGATATTGTACCCCAGAAGACGAGTGCGGTGTATGGTCAAAATATATGTTCATATAAAAGAATTCTATCAAATACTATTCAGCCAAAGTACTTAAAATGAACTAAAGACTTTATTTCACTTCGTATAATTGAATAATCTATTTCTTAGAAGTTGTTGTCTTCTTTTAAGACTAGACTTAGGTGAAAAAAGTTTCGCTTTAACCTAGTTGCGTTCTATTTAGTGCTCTTACAACATCCATGACTAATTGTTACAACTATTTTCTTTGATAAACAATCAACAGCTTTTCAAACGAGCAATCTGATAGGAGCAGATAAGAACACTATTTTTAGTACGTTAGGCGTAAGATTTGTTTCATACCATCAGGACAAACATTTGAATGTCTAAAAATCAAAATGAAGCCTTATGTTTTTGAAAATGACCTCCCTAATAGAACTTCTTGTAACCAAGATATTGACTTCTTGAATTTTATTAGTAAGATCTTGATTCAAGATCTTGGTAAGAAAACGTAAGACTCCAAGAAATTCCAAAAAGTCAAGATTTTGAACATCTTGTAATTTCTTGACTTCTTGTGGCAAGATCTTGGAAATTCTTGAATCATCATTTTGTTTTACACTCTTGTGTAAATATAAATGCGAATATTTTCACACTTAGAATAGCTTAGAATTTCTTTCCTTCTTAACCATAGTTGTTTAAGGAAGAATCTATGACTCTATATGGTCGTGCATCCGATGGCTATGTCTGTCATAAATAAAAACAAAATGTAAAGAAAATTTTTCACCCAGCCTCTTGAAGAATCTTGAGTGGATTCACTCAAGATCTTGAAATTTCTGTCCACAAGTTCTTGAACAAGATCTTAAGTGGAGTAAGCCAAGACGTTTCAAGATCTTGAGTAAAAGATTCTAGAATCTAAGTTTTTGACTTCCTGGTGTTTTTTCCAAGATCTTGCGACATTTCTTAACCCACGAAGATCTTATGTACAAGAAGTTTCACTAGGGCTACTTTTGAGAATATCAGAATGCATATCAGGGATTCAGAACAAAAATTTTAAAAGCTTATTTACTCGAAACTAATTCCAGAATTGGACTCTCTAGAATGGATTATCTTGTGCGCAACAAATTGCGGATTAAGATACTCTTGAAAAATTTCTTGATGTCGTTTAGCCTTTGGGAAATCAAAGAAATTTCTTGGAATATCATCTAGCATAGCTACGAGAAACAAATTTTCAAGAATATCTCGATGCATAATTTGTTGCTTACAAGGTAATCGGCCATGGAGAATCTGAATTCGAAATCCGTTTCGAGCAAATAAGCTTCTAAAATTTGTCGATAAGGTTTGTACGATCACAGATCAATTTGAAGACTCTAGACGAACCATTTTGGTAAATTCAGATGAGATTCTTATTCAGTTCTCATAAACTGCCTTCCTCTAGAATTAAAGTTCATGGACTTCTGTTATGATTTCACACCTCGAAGATTTTTTCAAAAACTTGAAAAGTGTCCTATCCATAGAGAGTGATTCTGAACATAGTTCATTCCAAATTAGCTTTCTATTCAGGAGAGGGGGGCTTATAAAGTCTTCTCTGAAAGGAACAAATAATTCCGCAAGATCTCGTAAGATTTTCAAAATTCAGTAGATTCGAGACGAGATATCGTAAGAACTGATAACAAAACATACATGTTCCATATCTGAGTCTGACGTATCAACTCCGTTGCCTGTCTGTTAGTTGATTCTTAGTCAAAAAGTGGTCACTGTTCCTTCATTTTGTGTCTTTTCTGAACCGGAAGTTTGACTGATACGGTAAAAAATCAGCACGCTAAAAAATAAAGTGTTTCACTTTATACGTAAGATACGATAAAATCGAAACGTTTGTGTTTATATGTCCGCTAAAAACAAACAGAGAGGATTTTTTATTTCATTTATTTTCCAGTTCTTCTAAGGGACACATGCTTCCTGAGTGCCATGGGTTCTCCTGATTATTGTTGATTGACGTATAGTTATATGATGCCCCCGTGAATGATAAAAATAAACAGTCAGAAAAAATTGAATAGAAAAAAGATTAGTTTCAATTGTGTATACATGTACATCACCCTCAAAAGCTGAGAAGGCAAAAGAAAACAAAACAGGCTGACACGAGAAGTGAATGAATGAATAATAATACTGATTTATTCATTAGCTGAAACATATGACGTAAAATATCCGAGTAAAAAGATAAAAAGTCGTATCACATCGTAACAAAAAAATTCAATTGAAACACCATTCTTTGTAACATCTTCGTATATCAAAGACGTTAATATTGAATGAATGAGAATGAGAATAGCGATAACCATCAGCGTTATGATTTATAAATTGGTTCTAATTTTTTATTTCGTATCTCACCAAACAGGCAATATAATATAGAGAGACTTAAAGAAAGAAAGAAAAATCTTCATTATTCATCAACAAGTAGGTAAACATTCTGCGTTTTTTCTTATTTGATATTGAGATTTGTAAATATGAGTGAGTAAAGATTAGTAGATCTTATAGAGTGTACACATATGTTAATCTGTTTAGTGTGAAAGGGTGATCCGGGTCATTGAAGAATTTATCCCACAGTTTTCATCATAAAAATCACATAAAAAGTCTGTCAGCCTAATTATAGTGTTTATATTATTTATTTATACGTTAGAGTTTTTCGATCACCAAAAATAATGATGCATGATATTGATTTGATGATTGTCGACAAAAATAGTGATAATCACATGAAAAATTTCATCATGTGCATGTAACACGGTAAGAAAATTCAAGTTATACAGAAAGTTTCAGAAGTTACTAGCGAAAAAAATGATTATAACTTCGTCATTTTTTCGGCTAAATGAACTCATTTTTTTTTAAATAGAAAAATGTTCAAAATTTTAGATATAATAGAAAAATAAAATGAAATAATACTCTTGAAAGTTTAAAATAAAAAGCTTGTCAGCGTTGCTTCTACGAAGCAAAAGTATAAAAACTTCCTATTGAACTATTGGACTATACCATAGAACATGTAATAATATATTGTAATAATTTTTAAAACTTTTGTCTAACAACATCAGATCAATAACACACTGTCGTCAGTAGTCCATTCAGTACATTTAAAAACACATTTCAGTAGCCGTAAACACCAAATTTAAGCTGAAATTTGATCAATCACAATTTCACCCCGAAATTTTACAGCTACTGCCCAGGCACAAAAAAATTGGCCTTAAAACGCGTTAAATGTTTCATTTGAAACGAAGAAAAACGCGTTTTGGGATTGAGTCTGCAACTCCTGAATCGTTCTAGTAACCAACGAACGATGGCTACTCATCTGGCTACCCAGTGGGGCTTGATCTTAAAATAGTTGAAAGTCTATAATAAAGGAAATATAAAACTGATGATCTAAAACTGAAAAAGAACGAAAATACGATGATATTTCTTAAAACACGTTTACACGCGTTGCATCCCGTAGAAAATGGGTCAAAAAACGGGAGTTTCGTAAAGCGTTTTATTGTCGTTTCTAACGACTTTTTTGTCCCTGAATGACAAAAAACCCTCTGCAAACCACAAAAATCTTCGTATATAAACTTTATAATTCAAACTTCCTTTCCCTTCGGGAAACGGATAAGTCCTAGGAAGTGTTCACAAAATTATTGTATTAATGGTAAAATTTGAATCTGTAACATTGATACGTCGTCATTTACAAGGCAGTATTTTGGTCAGATATTCCAACAGACAAGACAATAGGTCAATTAATGATAAATTTCGTTGGAATGGATTGTTTGAAGACGGTAATCGTACAGGAAGGCTGCTAGTTGTCACCAGCGATAAATTTCTTCCAATTGTTGATCATCTCGATTCTCAGCCAGCAAACAGTCTTCATTACATTTCAAATGAATTAAATATTTCTCTAAGATAGATGTGGCATATAATACGTCAAATTTTTTATTACAAATCGTACCAGAGATTCGCACGGGCCGAAAATTATGATCCGGCCCGATGCTGAAAGTTTTCGAACCAAACCCGACTCGACCCGACTAAACGTAGAATTTATCTGGCCTGGCCCGACCAATCGTGAAACTTTTCTGGCCCGGCCAGATCCGACACTTTGCAAGATTTTCTTCCTGCATCTGTTATGCTTTTGCTGACTAAGCGGTGTAAACGTATTTCTCAAGCTAATATTTATATTTTTATCATTTCTCGGTACCGAGTGTACACATAAATTAAAAATTCACGCATGCTTAAAAATTCTAAGTTGGGTCCGGCCCGATCATTCTATAAAATTCTCTATCCCGGCCCGGTCCGGTCCGACCAAAAGCCAGGCCCGTATCGACCTCTGAACTGTACAACATGCATTAGACATCTAGCGTATATCGCATCTTCTTTTATTTCATCTTCTTGATCTATTTAGTCATCGATATAGCAAAAATTCATTATTCTAAACGGTTATCCACAAAGGATGACTCATCTCCGTCTAAAGCTAAGAAATTTTCTACTTCCATTCTTTTTTTCGTTCTTTCTTTGACCACATGCGCTATAACTGGATAACCGTTTAGAACAACGAATTTTTGCTATATCGATACTAAATAGATCAATCAATAGATGAAATAAAAGAAGAAGATGCGATATACGCTAGATATCTGTTCAAGTCAACAATCCTATGATAAAGATGAAGAATTAACAGTAAAAATAGTTGAAAACTTGATGATGATGAATCAACGGTACAGATTCAAATTTTACCATTAATACAACAATTTTTATTTTAAATTTTTAAGAGTTTTATTTCATTTTATTTTTCTATTATATTAAAATGTTGAACGTTGAACATTTTTCTATCAAACAAGGAAAATGACAAAATTACAGTCATTTTTTTCGCTAATGACATTTGATATCCTCTGTATAGTGAATAACAGCAACCACATTGGTTAGATTAGAGGTGTTGTAAACAATATGGTCATATGATATAATTCTTCAGCACTTGTAACTGTTCAAGCTTTGCAAACAATCTATTCTTTACATGAGTTTTCTACTATTGTGTATTATATACGAATTTTTCTCCTTCACAGTACCCTCTCTAAAAAAATTGTATTCTTGAAATCTGACAGAAAAGGGGGTTTTCACCATTCAAAATGGATTTGTGAACCTTCGAAAATGCTCACATGATTTTCAAAAATGACACTATAGGATACGGTTTCGATGCTTCCGAAGCTCAACAAAGATTTTTGAGCTGATAAGGAAATTCGTTTCTGTCGGTTTTTCCAAGAATACAATTTTGTTTTAGAGAGTAGTCATCGTCATGAATTGACTTTTCTCTGTTATTTTTAGATCTTTGAATAATAGTACATATTGTCAGTTAGTTAGTTGAACTGTTGCAAACTTTTCAATGGAGATAATCTAATGTGATTCGATATAAGAATTTAAAGTATACACGTAAGTATCATTTTTGAAAATAATTTTAAAGAACTCTTTAACGGGGATACTCTCACTCTCGATTTTTTTTCCATCAGTTTGTAGAGGACACTTTTAAATGTACATTCTGAAATGTATTTGGTTCCCGTACTTATAGTTTTCGAGAAAACGTTTTTTTTTTAAGTTAATTCAAATCTTTTTAAATGTGAATAAAATTTATACTTTTAAAGATGAAAATCTCTTTTTGGCATCATTCGATAGGGGACATCAAACTCCAGATATATTTTTGTCGTTTTCGAATAAGACTTGACGGAGAAATTTAAATTTTATCTTTCTGTTAGAATTTCGAGTTTACGGAATTTAAAATAATCCCCGTCTCATATTCCACAGAATTCGATTCTGAACAACTTTTGTACCTATACTTTTGCCTCAAAATGCCTCCTTCGAGCGAAATTGTTGGCAAGGTACTCACTAAACATTAGTTTTTGCTCGAAAAAACACTCGAAAAAAAAAGTAGTTAAAAGCTTCCTCAAATTTTCGAACAAAAAACTTTAAGATACACCTTATCCGTCACAGAATTTCACGGACTACAAAATAGGCTGCTTTATACACACCTGCGTAACGACACATGTGTTCATCATCGTTTGCGATAAGGAAAATAATAAAAGAAATCACTTTTAATAATTGGGCGCATCAAAAACGTCTGAGCACGTCTCTTTATTGCACAAAACGAATTTTTTAACTCTTCAAAGATCAATCCGATAAAATATAAAGTAGTCTATCTTATAGTCCGTAAAATCCTATACCAGATGAGGTGTCACTCGATATTTTTGATTCGGTCATTATTGCACAAATGCGACTTTAAAGAAATAGAGCAGACGAAATTAACGTTAATTAGCGATAATTAGTAAAAACTCGGAAGCAAAGAAAATTTTTTTCACACTTTTTGTCATAGTAAATATTCTTCACACATTTCTCTGTCGATCTACGCAAGAATTATGCTTTTAGAATTATGACAGAACGTGCAAGGTTTTTTTTAAAAAAGGCACAAACTTAAAAATTTCATAAAATTTTTTAACTATTATCGACGCTAAAATTCAAGGCACTCAGTTGCTTTTCGAATAACTCCAAAACGATAAAAAATAAGACTTGGCGATTTCCATTCCAACATAGTCCAAAGTATCCTCTTCAAAATGCGAACTAAGCGAACTCTTAAGTTGTCTCGGTTCAGATGTGGCATCAGATTTCCTGAGAGTCTCAGGATCACTATTTCTTTAGGTGTCGTAATTCCAGAAGTAATGGAAACACAGGTAATCAACCCCGCTCAATTTAGCGGCAATATTTGTTTTCCGGAAAACCTCCAGGAACCTAGTGAAAACCTATATTAGGTGGAATAAACCATTTTTGTCTATTTTCAAGTAAAATTAACAAATTCATAATCCAGTCAAGATTCATCGAAATTATGTCAGAACATCAAGATGTATTCTATTTTATCGGCTCAATACTATGCAGTTCAACAGAAGCTTTAAAAATCAACAGAAAATACTTTGGTATTTGAAAAAGTTTTCTAGAAATCTTCTGAGAAGTACAAGAAGGTTTTTTACTATTCTCAATTAAAAAATCGTATTGAATAGGTAAAATAGAGTACATCTTGATATTCTGACATAATTTCGATGGATCTTGACTGGATTATGAATTTTTTAATTCGTTTTTTTAAGTTCATATCTAAATTGATAATTAATGGTAACCGATTGATTTTTAACCGATAATCAGAAAATAGACTTTGCTTCTACAGAAACTGAATACTTTTGTCTTATTCGTTATATTTAAACTCAGAACGTCTGAATATCAGAGTCTGATATTAAACATAGGCATGAGAGTTGCTTGTAGCATTTGATTTAGCGATTACTCATTACTGTTAAAGACCGCTAACAATTATTCTCGACGACTGAGAACAGTCATACATTTATCTGAATATACACACTCTGTCATCTTTAATGCTTCTTTAGAAATCGATCATTGCTGAACAATGAACAGTCAAATACTACTTTACTCTGTATTCATATTCTATGTTCAATTTCAATATTCATCTCAGTTTTTATTACCTGGACCTGAAAAACTGTTTCTTGTACCATCCGTTGCATTTCGTTATCATTCATCCACATTAGGATTTACAGTCAATGCCAAATCAACTGAAGATTGGATAGTATATGCTCAAGGTAAATAAATTAGTCGTATTTCAACCAATTAAATAACATTTTTTTTTAAATCTACTTCAGGTTGGTTTTTTGAAGAAAATCCATTTCGCTCCTTTATCGCTCATACAGCTCTATCAACAACCGTGTCAGACATAAACGAAGAGCGTGTAGCTTATTTTACGGCTAGTGGCAAGAAACATCGTGAATTATGTCTAGAAGGTTTATCCAAACAACTATGTACCGAAACGGATAATAAAGGTCTTATATCGACAAAGTTTCGAATATCAAACAATGATATTGAAAAATATCGTCAACCAGGTGGAGTCGGAGGAAAAGTACTATTTCAAGTATCTACATTTAACACTTATCAATATATCAATGAAACAGGAGAAATCTATTTGTGTGATGACAATGGTATATCTTTCATTAGTGATATAGATGATACCATTAAAGTTACTGGAGTAACAAGTGCCAGACGTGTACTAGTGAATACGTTCAGTGGAGAATATAAAGCTATTGAAAATATGGCCAAACGTTATAGACAATGGGAACAAAGGTATAATGCGACATTTCACTATCTAACAGGTATACACCGACCGTTTAAACACATCACATTTAAGTATGTTAGAAGAGAATGCTAGCATATACATCTAAAATTCTTATTTTTCTAATGTTGATATTTTATGTCGTTGTAGCTAGTCCCGATCAGTTGTATCCATTTTTACGTGATTTTTTTGAACGTGAAAAATTTCCATTAGGTTCTGCTCATATGCGTCATTTCACATGGTTTGATAAAAATTTTATTAATTTTTTCATGTCTCAATCGTATATTAGTCAAAAATCAAAAGTATTAAAAATGTTTTTGGATCAAACACGTTCGCGATATTTCGTATTATTAGGAGATATATTTCAAAAAGATCCGGAAATTTATGCACGAATTTATGAACAATATCCACAACGAATTGCAAAAATATTTATTCGAAAATATTCAGATGATAGTGATGGACAAAAACGATTAGAGCAAGTGTTCAGTCGAATACCTAAAGAAAAATGGCAAACATTTGAAAATGGAAACGATTTACCAGAAAACTTTAAAATTGAAAAATAACTTATTGTATTACATTGTAAAAAATAAAGTGTGTTTAAAAATGTTAAATGGTTGGAACTTTTATTCAGATTTGAAAACGTGTATGAGTCAAACTAAGCGTAGATGCTTCATCAGGATCTGAGTCCCCAACTTCCAGTGAATTCCAAGATTCTAGATTTACAATTTCACTTAAACAGACAAAAGGGTTCCGGAATATCTCTAAATTACGAGAAGGTTCAAATAGCACAGATTCATACTGCAAGTGGGATTTGCAATTTCCATCTGAAATTAATGTGAAAGCAATAATAAAGCTTTTTATATACTAAAATTCCACTGTAAAAACTAATTAATCAGTAGATGAGAAATTTTCCTCCACAGCATAGTGGTAACGTCAATTCCCGGCAACTCTTTGAATTTGTCTTATTGGGAATTTAGATAATGTTAGGGAAACTTCAGTTTTTCGCCGCCGCCGCTGATCCGAAACTTTTTCAAAACTTTTTTATTTATTGAAAATTATAAGCTTTTTTAAAATTTTCACGCCGCCGTCGCCAAGGGCAGAAAATGTTTCTTTAGTTTTTCGCCGTCGCCACCGATAAAGTTTTCAATATGATACGGTAAAGTAATCGACTAACACCTCTAACCGTAAAACCACTTCCAGTCGAATCCTCATTAAAAATTTTCTGTAAGTATTAGATATTATTCAGTTTGTTTTACTCGTTCAGACGACAGGTTGATCAAAACATTCGAATGAAAATTGTGGATTTTGTAGGTAAAAAACTAGAAAACGGTGATTTTTTGACTTTTTTCGCGAGATTTTTGAAAAACTGGATTTTTCCCATAGAAAAAAGGCGTATGAAAGACGGCAAAGGTTGATATAATAAAATAACTTTATATATACAAAATAAAATGTAGGGAAAAACCACGTAGATCGTGTCGACGCCAGAAAACAAGTCCCAATCGAATTAAAAGGAACTCGTTGTCGTTCGATTCAGTATGTTGTTCAGTTTGTTCTATGACGAGTAGCTAGACCATGGTTCCTTGAGAATCCAATACCTCGAAAAGCATCTTTATGTTCTTGTTTTGGCTTTTCAGCTCTCGCTGTTTGTCTAATATAACTGTTTGTACATCTACCCAAGCAAAAACGACCCAATTTTTTGGGTTATTTATCTAGATTCAGGTCTACGTGCATCTAGATGTACGTGGAGCTGAATCTAGATAAATAACCCAAAAAATTGGGTCGTTTTTGCTTGGGATACCACTGTCATATTTATACCCTACTCTATT
>CAJNOQ010003476.1:0-20165 GCA_905250885.1 Didymodactylos carnosus | reverse complement strand
GGTATAGCTCCAATGACAAAAAATCAATAAATTTTCATAATAGCCACAAAACCAGATCAAAAACACAAAAAAAAATATATAAAAAATCATTATTTTAACACGGCGCACGAACTTTTTCCTCAACCTAATAAAATACCAAGGAATGAAATAGAGAGAGAAGTGTACCTCAACATACCAGTAAGAAGAATAGAGAATACGTATATTCTATACACAAAAGTCAGTAGAACGCAAGAGAAGAGAGGTATATATGTGTGTCTAGTGGTGCTCACGATGGTATTGTGTTGATAACAACGTTCGAGAAAAAAGAAAACCGTTACGACCGTAACAAAAGTAAAAATCATAACAGTCGGAAAAATTATCGTATGTGAAATTTTTGAAATTCAATAGTCTATTGGATTATTAACTGTACCTGTTAACCCCATTTTTCACGAGCTTTCATTTGGTATAAAATTCAATATTGATATCATTTGTCATTGGAGCTATACCCCGGGCAAAACATTTCTCGCAACCCTGTACCAGAAGCCTTCTCTTTAATCCAGATGAAATCTTGTACTACTTTATCTGGTGGAATAAAACACAATGCAACTAAATTTTTCATACTTTTCGATTTGCATTCCTGTCTAGAAAATCAGCTTTTAAATGGAACTCCTAAAGCACAAAGAGTCAGTAAAAATAGTAAACTAGAAGAGTAAGCAATAGTTATTTACCACTACTTTCCGCTCATACTGATTATTTGAAATGGAAAAAACAGCTAAGAATCTGAGAGTTTGCGAAGAAGCTTTTAACCACATTCTGGGTAGCTTCTTCATAATCGATGGTAATGAAACCGGGTACGCAATTAGTAATCTCAGTTTTAATTCGGCCAAAAACTTTGGTGTATGTTTCTTGGCTTTCATTCGGCAGTATAGCGTAAACCATTGGAACACTTTGTCTTCTACTGTATCATGTATTGTATATAATTAGGTGAATAATTGCGGGACTACCTGAAACGATATCGTTCCTTTGCTTTTACGTTTACTTCTCTGAACGATCTTACTAAGTCATACGTACTTTACATGTATCATTTCCAAGCCAAATATCTGATTCAGCAAGTCTTTTTGACAGTAATGGTGAAGCAAATACCAATATTCTTTGCCATCAAACTTTTCGTCCTGAATAGTCACTTGTAATTGAGAAAGAATTATGTAAGGATTACAAATCCTTCCTCTGTGCAATCACTGTTGTACACGTCGTTCCTTTCTGTGAAAGATGTCGCACTCTGTCGAAAACATTTAACAGTGTTCTAAACATCCTTTTCTGGGTGCTCCCAGTCTCGTTTAGTCCTCATTCTGGATTATTCTTCAGTAGCTTTATACCTGTATATAAGAGTTTGTTTTCTCAGTGTATATCATCATTTCTTGTTATAAAGTTAGATTTGCAATAAAGATGGCAAAAGATAGTATTAATTATATTTGATCATAACACTATTTTTTTTTAACAGGTGAATTCTTATTAAAAAAAATACAAATCGGGCTTTTTCCTATTACATGCTGTCAAAAAGTAACACTATTATATTGAAATCTTTTGTTTTTGTTACCTGAACTGATGCATCATGTCTATACCGTTCAATTGTTCTTTGAGTTGACAAATATTGCGGTGAAATTGCTGCACTTTCTACACCAATTTAAAGACGTGCTTCTTCTAGTATTTGACGTGGAGAATTTTGCGTCGTTCGAGTCTTACTTTTAATTTCTTTGGTAAAAATGGTCTTTTCTATTTAGTCGGACTTTGGAGCTTGGTATGTATGACCAAGATGTGTCTCATACTCGACACCATTACGTAAAGCCCTTCCAGTACAGTGATCTTTAACACAGCGCCAATTGACATTATACCAATGGTACCGATACCCTTCCAGCAATAACTGGTGCATTATTGGTTGATGGTCGCGCTCTTATTCGATTTGATATTGAACCGCTTCATGGATCTCTCTTCGTAAACGTTCTTCTTTTTTTCTACTTTCCTCACGTTCAAAAGTCTATGTTTGCCCCCATTCTTTTTTTTACTTGCTGTTTTCTGAATTTTTCTTCCTCTTCTTTAATGATTACATGTTTTCTTCTTCATTCATTAACTTTTTTCATCTTTACTTATTTGCAATGTTTGAAGTATACTAGGCCATTCTTGATTCTGAATAATATCATCAACCGTATCTTGCCATTCTTCTTGTTTATTCTGCTCATTCATGCCCACTGTACGATTCCGTAAGAAAAAAGTCTTTCTCAAATTTATCTGCAACGAAAATGTGAGAAGAACGATGACATAGAGATCTTATTTTATTCTGAGGAAGAAAACGAAGGAATGCTTGTCCTGAAAAAACGTGTGTGTCGGTGTTAACATATTTGCCAAAATTGGCAAGAAATTATACATCATTTACCAAAACTATTTCTTTGATTCCTTTTACTTTTCAGAATAAAAAGAAACTGTATGTCTGTGCATTCTGAAACGAAACGGTACACTGTAAATTTCGAAAATTCTATGAAAAATAAATCACAAATTTAGACAAGTTCAGAAAGGTAATAGCTGATTTGTAAGTTGTAACTTTTATAAAATCGATTGCACAACTTCAAAAAGATATTTCAGTATTTTGACATCTTTTGTAAAGAAAGAGAAAAAAAGAAAAGGATATGCTAGTAAGAGCCGTGACGCGACATCGTTTCCACGCACAACATCACAGCGCACGACACTTAGGCGCAAAGACGTTTTCGCGCAGTGACAGTTCCGCGCATGACGCTAAAGCGCCGGCAATTACGTGCAAATGAATTTTTTCTGTTCTCTTCATGTCATCTAATAGTTCTTTAAAACTTTGTGGATAACTGTTCTGTTTCCATATTATCAGATCAGTTACTAAGGATATAACGTGCATGATGCCGTAACCGAAACTAAGTACAAATATTTATGAAAAAGAATTATATATCAGTAAAGAAAAGGGACAGAAGTAACATTTTACAGTTCATGGTCAGTGAATCAAACGTGTAAAAGTTAAAGATTGATCTAGCCGCTTTAAAATAGCCTTGACGTGAGACAACGTTAAAATCTTTCACCATATTTTTTATTCCATCGTCTATCTTTTACTGTTTTTTTCGTTTAGCTTATGTTTGTGTAACAGCAAGCATTTGATTCGAAACCACAGCTGTGTTTTGTTCTGCTCTTATGATGTCTTTAATAAATTTGTAAATAATCGGATGATCACCCACTTTTTAAGACGACGCCACTAACAATAAATTATTTCAAAAATGGAATCATGTTTATTCATGGAGTTTCAATATTTTCCAACTCCTTTTGTTCTTCCTTCCCTAACCAACAATCGAGAACCTTCTCTTAAAAACTCAGGGAATTTCAAAAACCTGAATCGGACTATGGAACGGTGTATATGCTCAATTATACTTTATTTATACTTATATTCACCTACTGCATCTTATTTTCATCTTACTTATATTTCAATTGTACTTTTCGCTTTGTATTAGTTAAGCGGATGATCTTGATTACCTTTTTTATTCGTATTAATTGGTCCAATAATATGGAAACACAACATCTTTCTTTTAATCATATATAGGAACATACATAGTCCGATAGTATAGCAACAGAACAGTTACTCACAAAGTTTTAAAGCACTATTGATTTAACATTAAGAGAACAGAAAAAAGTCATTTTGTGCGTAAGTGTTGGCGCTTTAATGTCATGCGCGGAACTGTCTCTGCGCGAAAACGCTTTTGCACATGAGCGTCCTGCGCTGTAGTGTTGTGCGCCGAAAACTCGGCGCGGAAATGTCGGTGAATTAGTACAGGCAGTCTCATCAATCGAGTTCCAATACGTTTTTCAATCACGATCCACTTATCTGCTTTATATTTCGTGATATGCTCATATTTTGCAATATATGTTGAAATAAATAAATATTTCTTATATAGAGAAAAAAGATAATCTATCAGTAAAATAGTACAAAAAAAGTACAACTTTACTACATTACAGTCAAAACGTACCTCATATCTCCCTTATGCTGATGGTATAGGGGTTTATTTATTTAGATATTTAGTCATCTGAATTATTACAGCCACAAAAATGGGATTTCCGACCTTTTCTTACTTTTAAACGGTTTAGTTCAGAACTATCAAGTCTGAGGTCTCCTTATGTTACAGCAAGACTTTGTCATAGAATCTCCAATTTGGTTCGCGGAAGAGCTGTGTCGCAGTAGGATAAGGTATGATCTACTGTTTTATGAGAACTGTTTAACTTTTTCGTACTATTTTGTTATGAGCGGACTTCAGCTGCAGATGTGGAGTCTTATGACTCGTTCTAGTCGTTGATGGACTGTACTTCTCCAAGTCTATTTTTTATATTTAGGACTAAGTTTTTAAAAGTTTGAAGATTCTGATCAGGAAATCAAAAATGAGTTCTGGTGAAAGGAAAGAAAATACAAAAATACTACCGTTGATATCTGCGCTTAAAATATTTCAGTTGTAGTAAAGGGAGATCTTTACTACATGACAACATTACAAACAAAATAACGCAATTATATACTATGATACATATCCAGTGAAAGTGACTGAATCAAAAATTACAGAGAGGGAAATTCATTGTTCAAGAATTATTTAGCAGTTACATGCAGAAAAGTTTATCCCGTATCCTCATCTAGCCGTTCAAGAAGATTGAGCAATTGACCGTTATCAAAGAGGAGATGTAAATAATTGAAGTCTCGAACCATCTTCGTACTGTATAAAAATTTTTCGCTGCGTGAGCGAAAAAGACTGCATGTCGATATGACGAAATAATTTTGATGTGACTTCCTATTAAAGAAAGTATATTTTTCTGTTGTTAAACAGTAAGGCGGGAAAAAGAAATATTTTGAAGATAAATGAGTGATTTTTCATCCCGGTTGAGAGACAACATTAGAAATCTATTTTGTTGGGCACTGGGACACTACATCGAAGGAGGCACAATGGAATTAAGATTCGATTTCGTCGTATAATTCACATCTCTTCTTCTCTGTTTTACCCATCTCGATTTGTTTGTAATGTCTGATTAGCAAGTTTACAGCAAATATCGTATGTAAGCGAGAGTACTGGTAGCTTGTTCGATAGGAGAACTGGAAAAAATAGATAGTTTTCGGATGTGCATGGTACTTATAAAATACCGGTGGGAGGAAATTACGTTTATAAATCAACCCAAGCAAAACTGAGTAAGCGAGAAAATCTAGCTGCAAAAATAGCTGCAGCGCCCACTTACAGCTAGATTAACTAGATTAAAAGGTACATTTATCTAGCTACATGCTGACTGAAATCTTGTACTAGTTGAAACGGCCGCCGCATTGGCCAATTAATAGCGCAATGAATTGCCCGATTAATCGATAGCAACTAGTTGTACCCAGTTGAAGCTAGATTCAATGTAGCTGAAGCTATATCAAATTTCCATGTATTTCACTGCATCTAACTGAAGCTAGATAAGTGTACCTTTTAATCTAGATGCAGCGCCCGCTTCATGATTTTTTTTCGTGCTTGAGAATTACCAATAGACAGGTGGAGTATTTCCTCTAACTAAGATGCTATATGAGCTGCCTTCGGAGAGATATTTCGATGTTGTATTCGTAGACTCATAAAACATGGTTGATCCCCTTACACAATGTGGCATTACATTGGACCATAATGATGAGTCGAAGCGACGAAGTTTGAGAGCCATTGCTTGTAGTGCAAAGAATTCCCATTTAGCTGATCTATTTGACATGGGATGTAAACCATACTTACTAGGAAGGATTCAAACATTTCTTTGATGTACAATAGTCGGAAGATACCATCCGTCTTTTTGCAAACGGATGGGTGGTTGAAACTTTTTCCAGAAAAACTTATTTGTAATATTTTGAGTTAGAGTGTAGATACTTCTAGACTAGAAGTATCTACACTCTAACTGGAACTAGAAGTTCTAGTTACACAACAGCGAAAACATTTCTATGCTTCGGTCTAAACTGTTGGAGAAAGAAAATTAACTTCCAAGCTAACAATGTTTTCGTACGGCTATTTCCAGTATAGTGAGCGCCCCATCTTTAAAATCGCTTAAACTTTGTCAAAATGTCCAACCACACGTACCGTGCTACATTTATTACTCTTGTATCGAATTGCACGATCGTTCCCGGACTTCGGTACAGCTTTTCCAGCTAAAATCGAACCTTTTTGGCCTATGAACACTTTTAACCAGAAACAAATGTCATATTCGGATCATGGTGAAAAACTGCATCGAATGATGTACGAGACCAACATTTTTAAACAAAAAACTTCTTATAAATAATTGATGCAATGTTATCTCTCAGGGATATATTCGTCAAAAAAAGCTTTTTTTTGCTTTGAAGTCACTCAATGAGGGAAGAATCAGTTATATTCAAGCGAAAGAAATTGTTTCTGACCAAAACAGTGACATTTCTGCCTGGCGTGAGAAAAATGCGTGTGACCACGGTACTGGAATTTTATAAGATTCGGATAAGATCCTTATCCGACTTAGTGAAGATCTCTCTCTAAGGGGAGGTTTTCGATGTGCCTGTTATTCTTTAGAAACTATAACTATTCTCTGAATAGACGCATTCTTCGAATCTCTTTTACGTTTCAAAAGAACGATGCGAGTTGTTTTCTGTCTATATAAATATTTTGAGAGACAACATTCAAGGTTTTTTTTGTTACAGATGGCGTTATATGATAGTTGAATATATGAGTTAGCTGACTGTCATTGTTCACACTAGTTTAGCAGTGAAGTTGAAACATAATTTTCGCACATTTGATCCTGGAACTAGTAGAACAAACATACTCATTTGTTTCGAGCAAGAAAAAGAAATATCTTTAGTTTTACAGATTGACGACTGAAAACAAATGGAGAATTAAATGATGAAGAAAAAAATTGTCAATCTGTTGCCCTCATTTCACGGACATATTCAATAAATAAATCATCAGCTGAATGAAAGACGGCTGATATATATTTTTCATATTATTCTGAAAAAAAATTCCCTTTAAGAATTTTTTTTTTAGAATGTATCTCTAATCCATACTTATAATTTTCAATGATAATATTATGATTCAATCACAAAACAAGTTGTGAGTTATATGGTTTTCTATTTATTTATTAATATATTGCAGAAAAGTAAAATTATAGTGTACTCTATCGATTGTTTAACACTTCAAGAACAGGTTAAGAAGTAAGATGTAAATATATTCATTAATAAACTATTCTCTGATATAGTTTATAGCATAAAGAAAGTAACATATGCTTCTGACCAGTAAGTGGTGCATCATATTATCATTGTACAAATAAAACCTAACCAAAATTTTTTTATTATACTGTTCTTCGGAATCTACTTTCCCAAGTGCGATATAACTGCATGATGTATGCACTCACTACTGCAGTATGCCATAAGCGATGAAGTGTAGAGTCCTGTGGGTTTAACCCTTTCCTGATTCTGAAAACGTTTTTTCGGGTTCAAATTTGGAGCAGGAGAAAGTATTGAAGTTTCTTTTTTCAAGGTCACATATTTCTTTTTAGGTAATTTCTGATATTCTATTCGATAAAAATGTGTGCTTCTGAGCTTGTTAAACGTTTACCGCAGAAATAGAAACAGAAAAAGGGGATTTTCTTTAAGACTGTTGAGTTTTACTGTCACTGAACTTATTATCCCTTTGATTGATCTTGATTATTATCTATGAAAAAAAAACACAGAAAGGATAATGGTCAAATCAAATCAAGACTATTATCTTTGCTTCTTGGCTATTAATTAGTTATGCTCATTATTTTCATGTGACTATTTTCGTTTATTAACGTTCCTATCCATCGAGATTCGTGTATCAAAACGTTTTAATGAAGACAAATATTTATTAAGAAACATTAACTTTTCAACTTTTCTTTGTTCCTATTAGAGTCCTGTAGATTAAATCCATTTACGGTTCCAAACTCGCAGATCCGACTCTAAGTAAAGTGGTAAGCAGTATAATAGCTGGATTTGTAAATTTTCTGAAGAAATACATAAAAAAGCAACGCGTTCAATAAAGATCTGAGTTTTAGTACGTGGAAGTGTGAACCACGCTAGAATTAGTGATCTAACGATAAGGCGGCTTTGACGCTGATAATGAGTATTTGTATGAGGAAGAAGGCGTCATTTCTAAGTAAACTATGAAAATTTTGTTCTAATAGAGTTACGTGCATCGATTTTAGCTAGCGAATGAGAATAACCAGATGTCTCAGCTTCCTTTCTCTACGTATTCAAAATAGAGTGTTCTGCGTTACATTTCGTAATGAATTGTATCTTACTACTCGACTAAGGCTGAAAACTTTTAAAAATGCATCAATCTATGATCAATTCATTCTTCTATACCATTTCTTCTCAATGAGAACAATGAAATCGTAATAATAGTAGTTGAAAGATTTTATTCTAATACAATCTAACGATGGAACATAACATAGGTTTTTTCTAATACGATACGATGAATTGTTCAAGTTAAATAGTTGACGCTGGATTAGATACGTTGAGGACCGAACAACTCGCATCTAATCATATCCGTGAAGAGTAAACAATGGAATAATCGATTGAAATGGCGGTAGCAAAAGTCATTCAAGAAGAAGTCAGCAATATTTGACTAAGGCATGTTGATGACTTAATATTACTATAAAACCTACTGCATATCTGATTTTCGTATTCTTAATTAAGTTATTTTTAACAAATTAAAGAAAAAAAGCCGAACTTTGGATTTTCAATATTTAGCTTTCGTCGCCTGCACCAAATACTTTACAAAAATATAAATCATTGCTCATCTTCTAGAAAATGCTATTGTAAACTTGTGATGTAGAATACTGGTTGAGATATCTTTTAGTTTTTTCTCTTTTTCGTGAATCGAAAGTAGCTTTAAGGCATCTGCCAGAAAATTTTTGATTTTTTGCAATCTAAATGATCTGAAGTAATTTTAAATAGACAGATTCTTGTTTCTTAGACGCAAGGCTGTGAAAAAAAATCACAAAGATAACGTAGTACTGCACAAAATACATCATTTTTTTTATTCCTTTAACAAGATAAATATAAAAAGAAAAAAGGAAAATGGTTTCGACCTTAATTGAGGTCATCAGTAAACATTGTGAAGCAAGGACGAACAAAAATACAACTACACGTTTTTTTTCGTTTTTTTTTTCTTTTTTTTCATACTACGGCGAAGACAAAACTGTTCGAGATGTGTTAACGAAAAAAAGTCCAAAAAATATGATTTGATACCGCGTTTTTCTAGTTTTGTTAATTTTATATTCTAAAACCCAAATTATATAGTAATTATCACTTAGAATTAGAAGCTTTTTGTAAACAAAGAATAAGAAATTATAAGCGTATCACCAAGTTATGATACTCGTGATCATCACGCAAGAAATGTGCATAACATACTATCTTCAATTTTGAAGAAACTATCGACCATTTACAGGATGATTAATCGGGACCATTAACTGTGATATTCCCATTATACAGACCTCAGGAACCAGACGAACATCATATTGGTAGGACTACGAGGGTAAGAGATTGTAGATGTACTTTGAAGTAATCACATTATTCTTGTCCAATCGTCACTACAACCGCTTAAGAGATAGGTGAACAAATAACTGACGATATATCGCAAGAACGACGATTTGTATTGCGATAAAAAAGTTATCGAGTTTATTCGACAATTAAAGTCGTTTAGCATTGCAAATATCTGTATCTTAACAAAACACCATAAATATTTAGCGAGTTTTATCTCAATGGATGTCGCATTTATATTCTAAACTAAAGCTAATTATTGCTCATTATGCTGTAATGCACTCTTCGGCATCGCAGTAATCAAGCTGTTGCCAAAAACTTCAATAGATTTTTTCTGTATCATCATAATAAATGTTAAAAGTATCATGATGACATTCTTATTTTGATGAATAAGACGAATAATTTTTCTGTATTTCATCTCGATATGTAATGATATTAACGTGTGAAGCAGACAAAGTAGAATCACTCAGTGTAGATGATATTCTACACTCCAGTTGTTTTTCAGGTTCTTACTGCTCATCACGCATCGGTTCTATTGCTATCATAAAATACGATCTCAGATTACTATTATTAAAGCAGAGAGTCGGTATTGGCTATTAAAGAACTAAAGTAGTAATTATCGAGGATAACTGATTCACTATAGATTTTGCAAATAAAAACTAGACGATAAGCAAAACTATCCTAATACATATACCCAGGTGGTTGAATCATACTATCCGATCGTACAAGATTGTGTACGAATCGTACGAAATCATATACGAACATGTGTGACTTACATACGAATCGTGATATCTGATTTGTCATCTGGTTCGTACCATACGATTTCATACGAAGTTGTATGATCATATATGATCTTGTACGATCGTATTATGCGATCCAGAGGATAAATCAGATACTACGATTTAATATCAGAGATCAGCACGGGCAAGGAAAGAAAATTTTATAGAGTGATCGGACCGGGCTGGATTTGGGCCGCAAAGTATTTTGGTCGAGTCGGGTCGGATCGAACTCAAAATTTTTAAGCATGCCCAGATTTGTAATTTATGTGTATACTCAGTACCGAGAAAGAGTATTATCACTGTTACGCGACATCTTAATGACTTCGTTTAGCTAATGCCTTTAAAGGTTGAAAAAATGAAAACCAAGAAACTATAAAGATATAAATATTACTCTAAGAAATACATTTACATCACTTACCCAGCAAGAGCATTACAGATACAAGAAAAAAATCACGCATAAGACCAGAAAATCTTAAAAAGCGCTGGAGCCGGACCGGGCTAGAAAAGTTTCAGGATTGGTCGGACCGGGCCAGATAAATTCCACGTTTAGTCGGACCAAGCCAGGTTGGTCCGGAAACTTTCATCATCGGCCGAGTCAAACATTTTCGGCCCGTGCGAATCTCTGATTCATATATGATTTCCCATACTATGCACAATATCAGTTCGATGCGAACTCAAATATTCGCAACTTTTGTACTCGAGTACCAGTAATACTCGTACTTGCCCATCTCTGCAGGATGTTTATTAGAATCCTGACGAATCTTGCGTGATAGGTCTAATGTTTATCGTAATATCTGATGACTCACGAATGATTAAGCGATATACAAAAATCGAGAAAAAATTTTTGAACTCGAAAATAGTCGACGTTCAAACTTCGCAGTGCTTGCTTCATAAACTTCTATTGGTGCAATCTATAACAGTACTGATGATATAATTCTGTAGAAAATTTCAGTGTATCTTTGAAGAAAAAGACCTGGATGATAAGAACGGATCGAGATGCCACAGTAGAAGCTCACTGTTGCTGATTTTTTTTCTAAGACCCATTCCACGGTTGTTGGCTTAAGTCGACTTGAGTTGTTCGCCAAAATAGAAGACCATGGTGGCCTGCTATTACGGAGATAGGTTTAGTTTAGATGGTACTTTGAGCAACAAACAGTTATGTATTGATTAAAACTTCATGTACCTGTGTGTGTTTTACTTGATGCACGCTAATGGAGTGTTTTTATCTAAAGTGGGGTAAACAATACACACTATACTGATGTTATTTACGTTTCAGATCGAGTGTAAAATCGGCAGAAGATTCTCACACAACGTTTACATCTGTGTATAAAAAAGTCTGCTATACGTCTACTGAGTTTTGTTCAAACATTGCAAGTATCAAAGTTGTAAAAAATCATTTTCGTTCGTTTAATCTCAGTTGGTAGGGGCAGAGTGGCTTGGTGATCTCTTGTCACCAGCTGAGGTTTCACTAACAATGATCATGACATTATTGAATGCACAGTGAATGGGTAATGCAGACATACAGAACCTATGGCCTGAGTATTGCACTTGGTATTGGCTCGATATTGATTGACAATGCCAGTGTTACATACTCCAGCCATGTCATTACATGACTTTCAGTTTTGCATCAAAATTCCAGCAAATTAATTTTTCTTTTATTAACAGGTTAGAACATGAATTCTTTTCGCGTTCATCTTCATTTGGGTGGATGCTCCCAAAATTATTCTCGAGAGTTTGAATCGATTCTTAAACATTTGCTGCACCAGCAAAGCTTCTTTAATGAGTCAGATAAATGTTCGTCATTTATCTTCTAATTTTTAGATGTTTCTCGAATAGCTGAACATTTCTGTTCTGTACCATTAAAAACAGAAGTATCAGTAAGACGTAAAATGTTAAACTTATGTTAGTATTAAATTCAGCCTAGAATGATACAGGATATCCTTCTGTCTATGCCTATCCACCAAGACAGGCAGTGTGTAAGCTTGCACTAATCCGATAGTTCGGTGACCAAACATGTTCGGACGAAGATTGCAAATAAGATAGTTTATATTTTTCTCATCGGAGATATTGGTGAGCGCTCTGTTGAGGAACTATTAGGACAAAGTACCAAAAACCTTATAAAATACATTCGAATTAGGGCTGTAAGTTTCTGTCTACTTTATTTGCACAGTGAGAAAAAGCATTTTTGCATGAATTCAAAATCAATATGCTGTACTTATAGAGTACATAAGCTATAATGAAAACTAAAGGTACTTTGAATTACTGTAATAAAACACATATAAAGTTGCTGCTCTAATTCAAACTTTTCTTTAGATGACTGCCTACGGCTACGGCATAATCATGGCTGTTCCTTGGTTTGGTGTAATCTTTACCATTTTTTTCTGCTTTTCACGGTTTTTTCGCTTTTGCGTTCTTACCTTTGACAATTATTTTCTTTAGACCTTCGATAGCAGAATAAACTTTTCATCTCTTAGTACAGCCATTATGATCAACAAGAAATACGGTCAAGTTGTGGTAGCTCAAGAATACATATACTTGTTTTCTCTTCTATAGGTATACAGTACGAACTTGGCATTTATCCTGCCGCCTCTGTTCTAGCTTTCTGACTACCCGAACTTCTTTTTAGATCAAATTCTGATTTAAAGACAACGTTAAGTCTCACCGGACATAACACATCAAAGTGTTTGTAAAGATAGATTTAGGGTAAAACTGTAGGAAAAACTTAGTTTCATTGAGATACAAAGTACATATTCTGAAAGCCCAGATTTCCGGTTATAAATTACGTTAAACTCTTAAAAAGACAGATTCCAATATTTCGAGGAAAAAAAACATTTCTTTCCGCAGTTGGTGCTAAACTCTTGTGTTTTTGTCTTGTTCGGTCAACGACTTGATTTTTTTATAATTGAATAAGCATTTCTAAATAAATAAAGAAATCAAAAATAATTAAAATTTGTTTAGGGAATCACATTTTATAGGCAAAATACTTAGCGCATAGTAATGGTACAATGGCTGTGCAATCCATTCAGTATTTGATGATAGCTCTGAGAATGTTTATCCGATTAGAAGTAGTAACACGTACTACCTTCCGGCAATGAAAAGTAAAGGAAAAATGAAATATGATTGAAAGTTATTCACATTTTTCTGAGAATAAGAAATTGAAAGATAAGAAATTGAAAGACAAGAAAAAAACACTGTTTAAAGTTATAATTTTTTGTGCAATTTCATACAAACACCTGACAAAAAGTCTGAACACAAACATAGTTATATCAGCAAAAAGAGAAATTACTTATCTGTTCGCTGTTCATACTTTAATTCAGATCATTAATCCTTTATTGTTTAAATTGACCATACGAAGTGCTTCCGTTTTTATTTCTAAAAGGAAATGAATTAGAGAGTGTTCATTTCTACTTTTTGTCTCATCTGAAAGAAAAAATGTTCCCATTTATTGATACATGTTTTTAAATGTAAAACTTTCTTTTCTGTTGACTTATTTGCTCTAGGTGCTCTGTCAGACGATGGAGAATCTGTTTTTTTTTTAAAATTGATTCAATGATTGATTGAGTCTTATTAATGATTTCTGGATATGTTACTCGATTATGTGCAATTCGATTTCGTAACAACTGTATATAGCTGATTTTTTCACAAGCCACAGTTTCAGTTTTAATGTCATCTTTTATAAAAAGATAAACCGTACTAATTAATAATTCATTTGAATATGAGCTAAGTTTAGGATCTGCGATCAATACTGTTTTGTTTAACATTACAACTGGATAAAATGATTCTTTAGTTTGCTGTTGATTGTTTATGGAATCGATTAGTTCTTGTATTGTTCCATCAATTTTAACTTCTGTTTTGTGAGTATTCAACAGGTTCACAGGCTCACCTCTAACAATATCACTAACTTTTGCAGACGAAGCAAGTAATATGAAAAAATTAACTGGATATTTATTCTGATCGATTATTGTTGTTAGGTTATCTGTGGTTTTGTCCATTAAAAAAGTTCGTGCGTGTGACCATGTTTTGAATAACTCGAGAACTATAAAAGATAGAGACCTGTGGTTTTCATTATTGGGAAGAGCAGAACTGGAGGCATCTGAGCATGTAAAATCTATTAAAATCAAAAGGTTTTCCAGAGAGTTTCGGGTTGCCATTATGGCGTCCAAAAATAGATTTTCATGTTTCTGTAATGGATTGATAGACCAGACTGTCCTCTACAAAACCACGCAAAGCCAGGCTCGCTAGCTTATTCCGTTCAGGAGCTACAAGCATTTTCGCGAGAGCCCCGATTTCGACTAGTTGACCTTGGACCACCCTAAAATGGGTCAGGATTGGGGTAATCGACCATGTTGAGTCGAGTGGTGATGTTTATTTTTAATTTCGCATAGTGGCGTAACCAAGGTACGGCGAGGTACGGCGGCCGCCGTACCTATTGGTATTTTCGCCGTATCTATAGCCAGTTTCTGGTTACGCCACTAATTTCGCAGCGACCTAAAGTCATTATATCGAGATTTTCGAATTCTAGCATTCTGTCGCTACGATGCGTATACAGCAAATATTTTGAAAATCTTGATAAAATGACTTTAAGTCGGTTCATAAATAAACATCACCACTCGGCTCAGCGTCGCCGATTACCCTTATCTTGACCCATTTTAGAGTGATCGAGCGCAGATATTAAACCATTAGAAAATTAGGTACTTTTGCCGCGTTGTACCAAATTAGATAAAAATTTGGCACTTGTCGTAAAATTTTTCGGTGAATCCGACAGCAGGTTCCTTGTAATTCTACTTTGACTTCGTTTCTGGCGTCGACATAATCTACGTGGTTTTCGCCTAAATTTTATTTTTCTCACTGGCGTCTTTTTTCAATCAATGAGAAAAATAAAATTTAGACGAAAACCACGTAGATTATGTCGACGCCAGAAAAGAAGTCAAAGTAGAATTAAAAAGAACCTGCTGTCGGATTCACAGAAAAATTTTGCGCCTAGCGCCCAATTTTTATCTAATTTGGTACTGCGCGGCAAAAGTACCTAATTTTCTAATGCTTAGCTTATATTCAAATTCGGAAGCAATTCGTATGTTCAGTTTAAACGATTATAATTATGAAAACTATGAATTTTATAACGGACGGCTATTGAACAGTACGGCCTAAAGCCGCGTGACGGAATCACATTTTTTCAACTTTTGACCTCTGTTTCTCCTCAAATACTGAACGAAAGGAGACGAAAGTTTTATCAGAGACATGTGGTAGAATACTCTGTTTGTGGTGAAAATTTAGAATGAATCGATCTGATCAAACGTTTTTTATGAGCAAAATAGATGTCATGGCGGAATTACTTTTTTTTCTAGTGCTCTACAAACTTTGAAAAATGCTCTAGAACGAGACATATTCAGAAAAAAAGGTCTAAAATAAAAGTTGTAGAGCATAAAAAGAGCTTTCGAATCATCTTTTTACTATCACTTAAAAATGGTTAAATGAAAAGAAACAAGTGAAATAGGTCCGTGATGGAATTACATCATTTTTTTCTTTTGCGGTGAGTTTTATCGTTATATTTCTAACAGTAAAAAGATTTCTATAAATTTGATTTGCACCGAGCATTATGCAATCGAGTGTCTCCATCAAACTAAGTGAAAAAAACGGTAGGAAAAATGTTTTTGATTTTTGTAAAATTACTGCAAAAAAAAATACCATTTCGCTTTCAGCAAAAATCAGTAAAAGCTTGTTTAGTGTGTAAAATGCGTTTTTTAAGATTGTTTTGGCAAAGTCAATAGTGGATTTGGTAGAGAATTTAATTCTTTATCCACTGATATACTTTAAAAAAAAATTTAGGAAGCTAAGTAGGTCAGAAAATTGAAATAAAAAACTTTTAAGTTTTAAATTTGAATTTTCGATTTAAAAATTTGAGTTTCGTTCGTTTTAAAGTTGATATTCGTAATCAGCGCAAGAAACTCCGTCTAGTAATGTGCTTTTAACCCTTTACCTACCCCGGGGTCACCCATGACCCATTCGTAGAATTGTTATAAAAAGATAATGAAGCATGTGAGAAAAAATGGATTGCTTTTGAGAGCAAGATAATTCCATAAGCTATCGATTGATAAAAAACGATTTTCTTTTCCATCAACTTTTCGTGAAGATATTTTAATCAGAAAATAAAAAAATTTCAAAAAAATTGAAAAGTTGAAAAAACATTTTTCTCAGCTTTTATTTTTTTTTCAAGAACTTTTCAGAAACATGTTATTATCGATTAATGTTTAGTAGACTGTTACCTTTGCAAGCAAATAGAACGGGCTGTTCTTATGACGTACGAATTTTCTGAGAAGTGCTTACAAGTAAATGGGTCATCCATGACCCATTGGTCGGGAACGATATGAAAATGTAATATATTTAAAAGCGCAAAATAAAAGATTGTCAAAAACAAAAATAAGTAATTCTATCATTTACTGAGTTTATTATACAATCGACTCCAATGTAAGTGCTGTACAACGAATATATATATAGTGCAGAAGACAAAAGGAGAGTGATGGTAATATTAAGAATAAGAGAGAGATATTGAACACAAAAACAGAGAGTGACTTAATATACACACAATGAGAGACGATATGTAATGAACATTGGCCAAAATTTGTAAAATCAGGATTACGTTGTAGATATGAAAAATGCGAGATGGTGGTAGGTAAAAGGTTAAGATTGATTTGAGAGAAAAAAAGATCGCTCAACCCACGACAGCTGAGGGCGACAGTTACGCGTTTTGGCCGAGTAACAGTACATTAGAAAAAATGAATATCCATACTGGTTGCATATTAACGTTTATCCAGAAAATTTTGAGCAAAGTTTCATTGCTAGGATCATAAGATAAGTACATCGATGCCAATGACAGCTCACGTGTCTCACGAGAAGTTTTTGTCGTATGCGGCATTTACTTATTCTTTACGTTTACTAATTTATTTGATTATTTTGGATTCAAAATGCGATGAAAACTTTGAGTGTTTTTTACATATTGTAGTTATAATAAATCAGTAACATTAGAAACACGAAGGAATTTGATATTTTATTGGCCTCGTATATTCATTTAAAATTTTTAATTTTGTCTCATCATATGTTCGTTTGAGTAAAGTTTTATTTAGTTTAGTTTTTCGTATAAAATCTGTAGCAGAAACAACACTGAAATATACAACAAAATAAATTAATAATATAAATGTCCAATATGCTTCTAAAATATTTACTTAGTACAACAACAAACAACAATACACAATTGAACAAGGAATATTATTCATCTCATCTTGAATTAACATATTATAAACTTGAATTAGCCATCTAAAAGAGCACAAAATTCTGTAAACAATTAAAATATCGCACAGCTGTCCACGATCTTTCGTTGCAAAGTCAATTTTCTGATGCCTGTAACTTTGCAATGAAAGATCGTGGAGAGCTGTGCGATGCTTCATTTTTTCAGAGTTTGATGCTCTTGTAGATGGCTACATTGAAAATATTTTTAACAAAATTCTCTACCACTGGAACGGGTTTTCTAGAAAGCTTTCTTGAAAACCTCTCTCTGAAATTTTGACCCATACTGTATTTGATAGAGAGCTTCAAGGCTCTCCAAATCACTATTCAGACTTGACCTGGCTTCATCGAAAAACTTCGAAAATACACGGGCTCTATAATTTTTTCCAGTACGGTAAGCTACGGGTCCGCTTACGTTGTAACTGGCTTCCTTTTCATCCTTTTTCAAGCCTTTCCACTTTTCATCCCTTTTTACTATTCCTATTTTCTATCCCTCGAACGCCTCGGCACTCAAAGCCGGTCAGACGGGGGATCTAAATGAGAGAGAGCCACTACTGTTTTTTCGGTCAAGAAATGAATGTGTAACAACGAGATCTACTGATGTGTATAGTCCAGCACACTTTCTAGAATTGCAGTGAACATCACATTCCGGTAAAGAGGATGAATAGTAGATGAAATAGTGATGTATCTACCGTGGTGAGGCCCCTACTTGAAAGATAGTTACTCATTAATACTTGATCGATGCTTGATTTTCTTCTTAGAGAAAAGTACTTTACACATTTTTTTAAATGCTAACACGTCTCTTGAAAACCTGTTAAAACTGTCTTTTAATAGCTATCCAGCACTTTATACTCGTTTTATACTAGATGTCCGCCAACTCCCTGAAAAAAACGTATCTTAAAAAACCAAAAGGGCATTTCCCTAAGTCCATGAAAATGACTTTGGTTTGGTGTAAGATGCAAAAAAACAAAACTGGTATCCGACTGCTGCTAAACGGTGCTCTGGAAAACCAAAGGGTTTTTCATTTGAAAAAAGGTATTTTATTATCTTTGAGAATATCCTTAAGACGTTTTTCATTTCCATTAGGATACCAAAAAGGGTTTAGTAGGTTACGAACAATTGGTATGGATGATGATTTTTTCAAAATATCTAGAGGAGTATTTTAAAGTATTGAAAAGGGTATTACAAGATACAAAATTGATTTTGCAGCTTTCAAAAAACCCGTTTTAGTTTTCAAGCTACCGATTCTTTGCTATCATTTTCGACACAGGTATTTTTACGCGTAGTCTTTACGCCAATATTCACAAGCAAATGAGTTTTCTGCCATGAATTAACGAAATGTGACGCATTTCCTAACTTTTAGCACAATTTATGGTATTAACTGATCCTTGGATCTAATCCTACTAGATTCCCAATATACAAGCATTAGCAGCTGAGTTATGATTTTTCTACAGATGAATATTCTATTAAAAATTTGAATGATATTTCACATTTCAACATTAAAATACTCATTTCTCATCCAATATGTGCCTGCTGAAAGCAACTTCTTCCCAGCATATATAACTCGATGTGTTGTACAAAATGCGGTAAAAAAGAAAAAATTTCTTCAGTTGTTCCTCCCCTTAGTTGTTTTCCCTAAAAAACCAAAGTGCATCTTCGAACAAAGACATCGATAAGTATTGCAATTCTTTTTTGCGAAACTTAGAATATTTATTGAAAGATCAAAGAGAGTTCTTCAATCGTTATGATGTCCTAAAATAATGTTATTGAATCCCAGCACCAGATTTGGAATTCTTTCTTAAACGCAACTGTGTCAGAATAAATAGGGTTAAATCACAAGAGATTTGCCGTTCATTTATAAAACCTTTAATAAAACTGATTTTCCATGGATCTCAAAACCGTTACAAATGTTGTGACAAATGAAACATTAAAAGATTGTTTCAACAGTGAACTCTTCTACCATCATTCAAATGTATCCGTTGTTGAACAGCTGGGTAATTTCATCTCGACAAGCTTCTGTTGTGCTTCCTGTACAAACGTTGTATCACGACTCAAATAATTTGATATTACAACAATATGTGACATCCCTATCAAAAGCATAAACGAGTGGAACTTGTTTCTCTTCCAAGTTGATCGAAATTGACTTTTTACGAGTTAAGTCAGCTTGACTGACTCATGTTCTTTGAACAAATGAGTACAAAATCAGTGATTTCATAAAATCTATACTTGTTGGTAGAGACATTGGCGGACCGCCAGCAGCGTAACTGCAGGCAATTGCCGCTCCTGAAATAAACGTCAAGATCCTGAGAAGTATTATATTTCGCAGCCGAGTGTATCCGAAGTTTAAAATAAAGAATGAACAATTCTTCATCGAAAAATTTGACCTACAATTTAAATGAAGGAAAACTTATGTCAACACGGACAAAAATTATGAAGGGAAGCACATTTGTGCATCCATTACTCTAAAACGATTTCCCGGTCAGGCCGTGAGTGGGAACAAAAGAGAACTCAGCTCTATTCACTTTATTCTTTCCTTCATTCCTCATTAAAAT
>CAJNOQ010003475.1:0-20166 GCA_905250885.1 Didymodactylos carnosus | reverse complement strand
TAAAGCATGCAGTGTACGCACGATCAATCCGTTATTCTTGAGATGTAATGTGTAATGTGTGTTAAATGTAAATGTTTCACTTTTCCTTTCCCGTTCTGTTCTTTTTTCCTTCAGTTGAAGTCATCCAAGGTGTTAGTCAAAAACTTCGTGAGTACTACACAAAAGACATTATGAAAGTGTTAAAAAAGGTCAGAAATGCTGCTTGTGTAGTTTTTGAAGATCTCTTATGCGTAAATAGTAAGGACAGGAACCAGATAGAACTGGAAAACAAGCGAATTTAATCAGAAAAAAATATCAAAAAGTTATTAAGAATAACCGTCACATCTTTTTTGTTCATTGCGGTATACTGAACAGGGAAGTCGTGGAGATGAAAAATTTTTTCAGTTGATGGTCTCTCATATCTCTAGGCCCTTTCGGAATTTTTCCTTTTGATCGTGTTCTTGAGGAGTTTTCTCGAAAAAACCCGAGTACTCACCGTCCCACGCCGCGATCTCTTAAATTCTGTGGGGCCGATTTACCACAGATGCATAAACAATTTTACAGAGCGAAAATTTTTCCACAGAATCTTGTTCGTATCAAACGTAACAATAAAATAACATTTGCTCCTGGTTAAAAATCGGTTATGGAATTTGGCATTGTTGCATTTCGAAAAGGACAAATTGAAAACGATGGAGGGTTAATTTAATTTCTGGCATATAGTGTGAAATTTTCATCTCACTTTAGAGAAATATACTTGCAATGCCAGACAATTTTGATCACTCGTATTTCGTATTCTGCGCATATATACAGAAGGTACCGGATAAACGGTATTTTTCGGGAGAAAACTGGAGCTGAAAGGTTGAGCGCCGTCTGTTTTGGACGAAAACACTTTGATCTATACGACAAAACTTTTAGCGTTCTGTCCGATTGAGAAAAAGTCTGTAGAGACAAAAATTAATTTGAAAAATTCATAACTCCACGAGGAAAGGTCCTGGGAGGCTCAGAGTAGTTTCATTTTGTAGTAAACGTTGTTCTCTATAAACCTATCCCGTTAGATCCAACTGGAACGGTTCTATGACAAAAAAAGTGGAAAGGGATGCTGTTTAGTGAGAGTAGACAATATCTTATTTCATTTACTCTCATCAGTCAAAGAAGGCCGTTATATACTGATGATCGCAGTTGATATTGCCGATGAGTATGATGGTAGGGTGTGGATAATCGAGGACAAAACAGCATACTGAGTGAGATGCAAGACTTCGTTCCGACTCATAAACCAAAGGGATGGGATGATTAAGAAACCTCGGAAATTAACTAGGAAAAAAGTTTGGTAGCGTAGACCTAGAGGTCTAATGGTAAAATTCCTACGAAGTGTTTTACTAAAAGACCTTCGGATTTAGGGTGTTTTGGAGAGAGTTGCGCACGGTCTTTCGTACTGTTGTATAGATCCACTTCCGAGAATTGCAAAATTTTCCTTGTCTTTAAACTTTCGCTCCTCTATGTATACTTTATATCAATACGTTAAACACTAGATCCACAAAAAAACGGCAAAAAATGGCTGCATTATTCGAAGATCCAGATGCAAATCCACTGACTATATTTCTAATGCAAGTTTTTATAACGCTAGTCGTATGCAAAATATTCGCAAAATTACTCGCTCTGGTACGCCAACCACAGGTTATCGGACAGATTATTGCCGGCATTATGTTTGGACCGAGTGTACTTGGTGAGTCTCTTTTCTACTGCAAGACTCAGTGTGTTATATTAGTTTTGTCTCCCTCTTTCATCTACTCTAGGTTTCGCACCGAATTGGTCACAGGCAATCTGGCCTGCGTCGAGTTTGCCCGTCTTTCAACTTGTAGCCAATTTAGGTCTGATATTTTTCATGTTCTTCCTCGGCTTGGAACTGGATTTACAACAGTTAAAGAAATCATGGCGAGTAACTGTACCATTGGCATTGACTTCAATAATAATTCCCGTCGGCGTAGGATGTGCAGTAGCACTGTGGCTCTATACGATCAACGGAACAGATATGCCATCGCCACCGAAAGCAGCCTTTATACTTTTTATTGGTATGTGTTCTGCCTTTGAACTTCGCTGTATTGGAATAATAGTTCTTTTGCCTTTGAAGGCTGTGGTATCGGCTTCGCAGCGTTTCCTGTTCTAGCCTCACTTCTCAATACAATGGACCTTCTACAAGCTCCGATTGGTATTCAAGCCATTAGTCTCGCTGCTTGCGAAGACATTGCCGTCTGGATTATTCTGGCAATTGCATCTGCCTTCTCATCTGGTGGTAGTGCACTGCTAGGACTCTATACTCTACTCTTAACTGTGGCATTTATCTTAATCATGTTCCTTATTGTACGACCGATACTCAGATTGATCCATAAGTACTTTATGGAGAAGAAGAAAGATGAGACAAATGTTTACTTGGTGGTACTTTGTTTTCTTCTGCTGATCGTTTGTGCATTTACAACAGAAGTAATGGGTATACATGCATTCTTTGGCTCATTCATAGCTGGACTTTGTATACCGAGAAAAGGTGAATTAACTGATTTCTTAGCATTGAGAGTGGAATTACTCGTAGTAGAAGTTTTTCTACCGTAAGTATGCACAAAAAAATTGATAATTAACTAAGTGTTTAGAAAAAAGTTTTTTTCAGTCTTTATTTTGCAAACAGTGGTCTTCAAACTCATCTAAATCTGCTAAACGATGGAAAGTCATGGTGGATTCTTGTTGTTCTCATTTTAATTGCATCCTTAGCAAAGATTATACCCGTTACACTAACGACAAAGTTAGTGACACGTCAGTCATGGTACTACTGTTCTTCGATGGGCATACTAATGAATACACGTGGTATTGTACAACTCGTCGTCCTTAACGTTGGTGTACAACTCAAAGTTCTAAGTCCAAAAATCTTTGCAATCTTCGTTCTAATGGCAACAATACAGACGATATGTACATCGCCTATACTCTATTTTCTATACAGACGGAAATATGAAGCAAAAGTGTTAAACGAAAGAGAAGGAAATGAGGAAAATAAGGAGAAGAAGGAAGCAAATGAAGTGTCAAAATCAGGTAAGTTCACGAAAATGCATCTACAGAACCGATCAATTCTTCAGCGATTGTGCTATAGAATGTCGGGTTTATTAACTTTTGTAAATGATTGGCTTAGCTGCCATACAGAAAAACGTCTTTTGATTTTAGACCATGGAATCCAGCTTGAAACAGCCGCTGATGAAAGTACAATGACTGACGATGGTATTTTTGTAATTCTACCCTTCGACGTCACGCTTCCATCATCTCCGGGCTTCGTCCGTGTTGCTAGTCTTACCAGACGACAGTTCGGCGATACAAGTGTTTATCGTCTTTTCGGTGATGGTAATCCGCCATACGACACGTCGACAATTCATCTCGATGCAACTGGCGCTCAGCCGAATGTAATTGGTGGGTTAGTGGATCTACCCGTTCTTCCTCAGACACGACGGTTATATATGACACGTTTTTAATTAGTTTAAAAGCAAGATTTTCTTTAGTACTCATTCAGTAACTGTAACGTTTTTGGGAAATATAAATAGTAACAGCAGCCAGATCGTAGTCCGTGTTTTAGGAAAACCATACTTTTCCCTAACCAGAGCGGTGTTTTGTAAAAAAAATACTCCGTAGTCCAATGGGTTTGTATTCAAAAGGTTACAACGTCATCTCTGGTGCCGGTCGGCTCCGAAGACCAGAAAAATGACTGCGAACTACATACTATCTTTAAACCATTCACCATTCCAAAGAGCGCGTTGTCGGCTAGAGCTCGAATATTAAGATTCCCTCTTCCAGTAGGGGTATAGAGGCCGGAGATTTTTAGCGAAGAAAAGTTTTACTTCTGCAAAGTTTGTTTATTCATACAGATCGGTGAAGCAGATATTTTTCATCCATCATTGGATTTTTCAGGTTCTCCAGGTTTCGTGTATAATGACTAAGTTTTGTGTCTAAAAAGCTCTACTAAGACGACGTAAAAAATAACCTCCCACACATCTCCTCATCGAAATACAAAAAAACTGCGCACTCTAATCTTATTGTAAAAGTTGACATTGGCAGTACACGTAGTACATGAGGAATTTGATCAAAATCGATTGAAGCACTCCGTATCTCACAATTTTCCTTGACTTTGCGGCAATGAATGCAAGATATGAGATGTATTAATATTACGAAGGTAGACGCAGCTAAACAAAAATAATTTTTTCTCTGGATACAACAGTCCGTCTCATTATCATATTCGCCTTCAGAACATCGGTTCATCTCTCCTTACTAACGAGAAAAAGACATCAACTGATTAATCGCTTTTCGGACAAAACTCAGTAGACAATAGGTAATCGAGTGTGCCGAGTCCGAATACGACAATAAAACGGGTGCTTCGCTTTTGGCAGAATCGGTTTCTGAAAAACCGGCTTTTCACTACAAACAAACTTTTGTGCCAAAGAGTTTTTATAATGCTGCCATATGAAAGAGCACATCGAAAAATCTACATAAAATGTTTTTTTACTTAGCGCTCGTGATTTTTACAGGATTTTTGACGGTTTTCGACTGTATTTCAAGTTTTTTACCAACAAACTTCGTGAAAACCACCAGACCTGAGTGAATAAAACATCTTTTGTAGAATGTCGGAATTTAGTCGATCCCGAACGCTGAGTGACTCTAGCTCAGCTAGAATTGCTGACAGCCCCAAACTAGAATTTGTTTTTCACGCGCTGAACATACGCTCAAACTAGAAGTAGAACTATATCCTCAAGAATTCTAGTTCCAATTTGAGGGCTCTTGTTCTAGTTCTAGTTTTAGGGTTATACAGATGTATAGTTCCTGATGATGAAAATATGTTTTGTGTGAAACTACTTTTCGAATTCAGTCTCACACTGCCCAAACCCTCATCTCCCACGACACACTGCCAGAAAACACTCAAATACGTACTACGAAAAATTCGCGGAAGAGTCCGGATTCTGTTGAGTCAGTCGCTCAAATATCCGACACTCAAATATTGCAACGTCGGTTGACAGTTATCGACAACTGACTCGGGATGGTTTACTGTGTTACTATTTTATAGTTAATTTTAATTGTTTATCAATACATCTGTTTTTCCCATCATTATCCATTCTTCCGACATTTTTTTCCTTCGATATTTTTTCCGTCGACGTTTTTTTTTGTTATTTATTTTTTCATATTTCTTTTTCGACATTTTTTTCTTTGACATTTTTCTTTGACAACATTTTTTCTTTGACGCTTTCAATGCATACCGGTCTAACTTTTCATGAAATTCGCATTATGTGTCATTCATTAGCATACAATCAAGTGTCGAACGATGATGTTATTAGATATTCTAATAATTTATCTAATCAACAACTAGATTTTTACAGATATGCTTTATTGAGTTTAAAGGAGTTACTGATCTTATGTATGCATATCCAAAACGCAAATCAAATGACCATCGTTTCATGAAATATATTTATTTCTACGACGACAATCATCTTCTACTGCTTCTTCTTAATTACAAGTTATTCTTGTTGTTTGTGTTTTGTGTTCACAGAGTTTTTTAATTTTTTTCTGTCCATTGAATTTTACAGTGCTAAATTTTCGTTTACCTACTTTTTTTAATTTTATAATAAAATAAGAATATAGATCTGATAAAAACGTTTATGTCAACGGTTTTAGTAAGGTTTTATTCCCGGTCTATGTATGGGCACTGACAGAAGTAATCCTTATTCTAATTCTAATAATGATTCTTTATTCAGTTCCATTAGCAGCTAATTTGCTAAAGTTCATCTTCAAATGCATAACTGTGTCCATCTTGTAATTGAAATAACAGTAATATTGTCAGCATTAAGGATACTATGGAAAGCGGTATCTCTGTGCGTCAGACATATCATATAAGAGGTAATTCTTAGCAAAAATTTTCCAGTAAAACAATGTTTCAATTATCAGCAAGACTTATCACTCATTATATCAAGTGTGTGATGTAATTAATTGTAATGAAATCAGGATAATTAATTAAATAGAACCGACGTACAATCAACGTTCTCAACAATAATTAAAATGATGAATAATGCTATAAAATATCTTATTAACTCTATCACAAGATGAACAAGAAACAGATCAGATTATACGAGCACTAGATAAATATTGTAATGTTTTAATGAAAGCAGTCTGTTAGATTAAAAGATGATTTTCTCAGTATGAACATGGCTAGAATAGGATTCAATGATATTCACCACTAATTACTAAAACAGCGAGAAACATCAATTAACCCTTTGGCGCCGGGTCTTTTTTTTGAAAAAAATAAGATATTTTTTTGCTTTCAAAAAATATCTGGAACAAATTTTATTGTTATATAGAAGCATTTAGAAATATTTCAGAGTATGATAATCTTGAAAACAACCTATCACACAAAGTCCAACGTCACAAACATCACACTGATAACATGTATCGGTACGTTTTTTCTCTCGTCTGCTTGTATGAGTACAAACTATACAAGATGTTCGTGCAATTTTTCCTGTTGCTCTTGGTGGAAACTAAAGATGGAAAATGACGTGCAGTAAGATGTGGATTATCTCCATCTGGAGTAAGATATGGGATTATCTCCAATAGTCGAACGGCCAGTTGGATTTTTGAGCTGAGCATGTCTTTCAATCAGTTGTAGAATTAATTCATTTACGAAAATCGCCAAACAGAATAGTATTTTTATGCTTGACTTTGAATAGCATATATGCGTTCAATGTTGATATATCCAGCAAATAAACACTATGCAACAGTGTTACCAAGATAAGAAAAAAAGAGAGGAATCTTTTCGTTGAAGCCTAAATAATATTATAATCACGATAATATGTGCAAAGCTTCAACACGCATATATGCGTGCCCCGGCGCCAAAGGGTTCAAACATAATAATTAATGATATTGAAATTAATTATCATTAAACAATAGTTAAGTCAAAACTTTTATTCAATAAATACGCATACTTTAAATTGTGGTAGCGTGGAAACAGAAGCTAAACTAGACAGTGCTCGTAAGAGAAATAAACAGTGATATTTTTCTGATGATAAAGAAGATTTGCGTTTATTTCTATGAGTATTTTTTTCGTTTTCATTAAGAGAGAGCGTCTATTGTGTATTTATTTTACTTATTTTGAAGTGAAACATAAAAAAGGGGGACGTTTCGTCTTTTTCTTTTTGTCAGAAGGATAATCGTTATCGCGACAGAAGAAAAAGAATTTTATTTTGTTCACATTAGAGCAGTTTCTTAAAAAATCTTACGACATTTCTGGATGTCGATTTCACAAGAGCTAATTTAAGGAATGCTACAATTAATGTAACACAATTAATGGGGGCATATTTATTAGACAGTACTATACTACCAAATGGTACATACTATCATGAAGCACCATTAAATCAGAATCTAATTGTTCCAGAACCAAAAAAATTGCATGATTGTTTAATGAATGTCCATGACATTGGGTCACCCATAGACGATGGTTGGACCAAGAATAGTTCCATTTCCCTTATCCACAATTAGATTCTCCAAGGTTTTATAACAACGGGTCGCGAACAGACAGTTAACGTGAATAGCACAATTTTTATGGTTAACTGTCTGTATTGGGGTGGTAAATCATCAGTTAATACAACGACAATGACACGTATTATTTCACTGGAAAAACATATGAAATGGTTAAGATCCAGTCTTCTCGTGAGTTTTGAACTTTTTAATTTTTTGATGAAAATAATCAAAAATGGTTTTTTGACCCAGTATATGTTTTCACTCAGTTCTTACATTTTGTTCTGAAAACTAACATTGCCACGATGATCAGCAGTGGAATACCTCTTTTCCGCTCTCTTCTTCTATTTCAGGAAAAAAATCTGTGGTTCACTCTCTATCGTTCTTAGTTTTCTTTTTTCGACTTACAGTCAACTGATTCAACTCTATTACCAACAATAACGTTCATCCAAGCATGTGAGGAGTACGTTGGTACAAGTCTGATTGTTGCAGAAATTTTATTTATTCCTGCAGGAATAATTAAAATATGTGAAAGAATTTGTTTGCTGAATATTTTAAATATTCCTATAGGGATAAATCAATTTTAAGTTGAACTAGTTCATATTAAAATAAGTGAAAAAACTGTGAAATTTTAATTTGAACCAGTTCATATTAAAATTTTATTTATTCCTAGGAATATTTTAAATTCTCCTACATTTCATTTATGCCTGCGACATATATAACATATATATTAAGACTGTTGTATGCGTGAAGTTTCCTTCGCTCTTTTTCCTTCATACCAGTCGACGAGTCGATACAAGAAGATATATATCTGTTCCACATCTATATGCTGTGATGTACTCTTCGACTAGTATAAAGGAAAAAGAACAAAGGAAACGTGATTGAAACGTGCGCACACACTTTATATAACGTGAATAAGAAAAGAAAATCGTTATTTTTCGCAGCTCTACTGATGCATGAGGCTAAAGATAGTTTATTAATCTTATTTGGGTTTTTTCAAATGATAAATCATGTACGCTTTTCACAATAGAACGCAATAATTAATAAAACGACTATATTAACCATACCTGCACAGGTATGGTTAATATAGTATGTAACATAATATGTAACAATATGTAACATTTTCATCAGATGATGATTATATTGACACTACTCTACATGAAAGTATTTTGGGTGTCGTACTTGTTCGATCCACTTTGTCGAGGAACACCATCGGAAATCAGCGAAGAAGTAGTGAATTTTAGCTGACTTCTTTCCATGTTTTATCTTGACCATGATGTCCAACTCTTTTGCGGCTGTCTTTAATTTTAACGTAAAGGTCCTCGTATGGAATAACTGAGTGATTTAATTTAACCCTCCGAAGGTGTCCGCATTTTATCACACGACCTATGTATGTGGGTCCAAGTGGACCCACATGTTGATAAGTAAGGAAAACGTGACTTTTCACCTGTACTGTGCTATGTAAGATATTCTAATTCTTCATATGGTTCTTATGCATCATTAGAAGACTAACGATTAGCGAAGAGATCGCTTCGAATTGCATAGATCTTAAAGTAGAAAAAAACCGAAAACACTACTGTGAGTCTCCTTGGACCCACAAACACCTCCGGAGGGTTAATAAAATAAACAACCGTTGTTGTGCCAATATTAACTAACTTAAAATACTTCTTGGCCCAAAATTTAAACTGTGCACCACCCCATCCATCTTGCAATGCTAATACTACTTCGTCGTATATTGTACATTTATTAACAAATTTAGAACGAAAGGACGTGGGCCATTAAGACCGTTTTCCTGCCCCCAAATTTTTCGGCTTTTTGCGCTGGAATGGTGTCAGGGCATGCGTAGGAACATTTCCTGACACTTAGTTTCGCGACAGCTCTCGCTCAGGTTTTTGGAGCCTGTGGTCCCTCTCAGGATTTTTGAAAATTTTTTTATTTTCATTTTCAATTAAAAGCGTCCAGACATATGTAATCGACGATGCTGATCACGAATATTAACATTAGAACGAACAAAATGCCTTTACTTCGGCGAGAGCCCAAAATTACTCGTTTTTTTCAAAATCCCTCAAAATCACATATAATTTTTATTTCTCCACCCACGATCTCCAGGATACTTAGAAAAGCACATCGTTCGATGCAGAATTTTACGCTGCATCCGATCTTGTTATCAGAAATAGTTTTAAAAACTTTTCTAAGACACCATTTTAGAAATACGACCCCAAAACGGGTTTTTCGCCAGCACTAACCAAAACGGCCCGGATGAAAGTCTTGAACCAACTTGGAAATTTGTCATTAAATGTAACTTTTCAAGAGCTATCGTTTGATGTCCTTAAAACTGCAAAAAAACGGTGGGTCACAGTCAAAATTGAGAATTACTTGAAATTTAACAGAAAAGCCTTGACAGTCGAAGAGACTAGAAGAATGAAAAAAAGAAATAACTAACATAGACAATGTACATATAAAAAGGATGGACAGAAATAAAAAAATACATTACAGACTTTACTACTCCAGGCACTGTACAAAAGAAAGGAAAGTACACGTGTTAGAAAACGTGCTCTAACAAATATCGAAGACTGTACGATTTGAGAAGCTGTGATTTGAGAACTTGTGTTTGACACTTGCAGCCCCGGGCCACCCCGACCGAGTGGTGAAGACTCGGTTCCGACCTTGCCCAAGGGCCTCGTCAGAGGATTGAACGGCTGGAGCGAAGATATAAGTGTGTCTAGCGAATCAGCAATCGAAAATGTCAATTTTTTGCGCCTAAAACTGCGAAAACCCCAAGGCTTTTCTGTTAAATTTCAAGTAATTCTCAATTTTGACTGTGATCCACCGGTTTTTTTGCAGTTTTAAGGACATCAAACGATAGCTCTTGAAACAGAGCTAGGGTGAAATAATTTTCTCCTAGGGTGAAATAATTTTTCTCGACTAGAAATTTAATCATTTGACCGAATGTTTCTCTACTAATTATTGTATAATATTTGTGTTTATTGTTGTTTTGAATATTGATGTTACTTTGGAAAGTAGCGAACCATCCATTAGTTTGTATGACTGTGCTATTAGACAAGATACTTTTCTTAGCTGTGCATTTCATACTAAGCATATTAATTTCTTTAATTCGTTTTAATACATGAGCTGAGCTGTCGATGACCCAAAATCGATTTTTTTGTACTGCTTTGTAGATTGTTGCAATATTTAATTTATCGTTCATATATTAAATGTAGTGCACAACAGAGCAGTTTAGCTAATTTATTTTGTTCTGGTCTAGTTGTTTCAGAGAAAATTAATTGTTGATGATATCGAAGAAGAGAGACACGAATAAATGTAAATAAAACGAATTGAGAAAGAAAATAGGAATAAAAAATTTCTAGAAAGTGATTGTGTGGCTGACTATGTACATATTGAGAATTGAAAGCTGCCGGTATGTCTGATTATGAACTAGCGAGGCTGTTTGGTAGTTTTATCCTAATGCACTCACATCCATGCTGTTTTATTTTGCAAGAATAGTAAATGATCATGCCGACAGAAAGACAGCACTGACAGCCACCATTGTTATGAATGGTATTTTAACTACTGGATGATCTAGAGTGATTGTCGGTGGTGTTAACGGTGGTTGTGTGATGAATTGTATGAATGCATCAATGGCCGTATCGATATATGGCAATCTTTTTCATTACTTGCGAGGTCTCTTATAAGATTAAGCACATCATTATCGAATAAAGATAATGTTTGATTATGAAAGATGGCTAATGATGGTTTGTCGGGTGATGTAGGGGATCCCGGTAAATCGAAATTCGGGCATACAACTGTTGCCCCGTGTGTAACATTGACCAGGGCTACGGATGGTATTTAAACAGGTTGGTTTATAGTCCATTCTTGTTCCGTTAGGACTGGTCGTGTTAATGTAGATACGTGTAGATTATTCAATGTGCTAAAACGTTGTTCCAAAGATATTAATCCATGTTTTGTAGCACCATATCATGTATAGCGATTGGTTTTGAATTTTCGTTGATAACAGCTGAATGTTGATTGAGAATTTGTATAAGGCTATTGACACACTGTTGTGTATTATTTAGTGCTTGCCCCCGTTTGAGCTAGCCCAGATTCGATGTGAGCAATTTGAGCCATTTGAAAATTTAATTTTAGTGTACGTTCTGTAAGTGTTGATGTAAGGCTACTAACTTTTGAATTTAGCTGAGCGATTAAAGTTGTATTGGCTGCAGATACAGCCAGCGCTGCTGTTCATCCTCCTATAGCGATTACTTCCGATATAAATCTTTTGTCGCATATATGTGTGAAATTATGATATTGTGGGACTTTTGTTTGTACTGCTACAGGCAGGAGATAACATGTTGCTGCTGTCATTGGAAAGCTAACAGATGGAATATATGGACTACGGTATTGTAGAAAAAGACCCGTTTGCGTATGAACAATTATCGTATGTGCCCGGGTAAGCCAAAAGGTACGGAGACGGTCGTCATGACTAGTCCGAAGTGTCCGTACATCCCGTCAGGACTAGTCTGAAACGTCTCTTTCGCTCGTCATGACTAGACCAGTTTTTAACAAATGTCCGTATAACCCGTCTAGACTGGTCTGGAGTGTCTCTTCGGGCGGCATGACTAGTCTGTTTTGTCCACTATACCCGTCTAGACTAGTTCAAAGAAGAAAACGGGGACATGGCTAATTCCATAGTCGAAACATTACACCGTCTGTGCAAAGAAACTGACGCCCGGACCGGGCGGACGTCTGGTGCATTGTTCTAGATAAATAGGATTGTGCCTGTCAACAAGCCCTATGGGATTAGGGAAAATAATGTACGGTTCAGTTATACGTAGAAGCATATGTCGCATTTTGTAGAGCGCATAATTCTGGGGGTCGTATCAAGAAAAAACTTAAGTCGGGACTTAAACCGTATCACGAAAAAGACTTAAATTGACAATTTGTTTACTTTTTAAACGTCGTTGGCAGCAGTCACAAACTTCGGATAAAAACCCACAAAATAACGAAATATTTATTCTCTAATCCTTAGAATCTCGTTTTCGTCGAATCGTATCGTTAAATGCCTAATCTATTCGATGACTTAAGTTTTCGGTCTTAACTTTAAGACCACATTTCGCATGACTTAAGTCACACTTTAACTTAAGTTTTTTGTGATACGACCCCCTGTATAAGATAGAGTAATTTACATGTTACCAACGGTAGATTCATGCAGAAACTTAGACACCAAATGCAGCCGGTAGCAGGAAATTGGACAAATTGTCCTAATAATTTCAATTTGTTGAAAGATGTGAATTTGAAACGGAACCGAGGTGATATGTGGAATCCGCGTGAAAACCGAACTGAACAATGCATATTGCAGGGAATTTTAAGCAAGGAATTTTTTCGAAAGCTTGCCCCTTGGCTCAACCATGGAATCATGGACCAAAATTTTTAAAAAAAGTTCTTTTGCTCAGCACTATTTATTTGAAAGTTGTAACAAGGGTGCGACGAAGACCTAAATTCTTAAAAAGCCTGCCTCAGCGAAATATTCCTCACGCATACTAAAAAGTAGCATGCATAAACTGATAGCGTAATGGTTCAGTCGGTTCAATCACAGGTATGTAAAACAAAGTGTCGCATGTTCACTTCTAACCTATTTCTCTATCTTTCTTTCATTTAGATTAGTCCAGACGTCGTCATTATATAACTTGGCAGACTAGTCAGCAACACTACAACGGACGGTTTTCTTTTAATTAACCGTTAAAATTTTGGACTAGTCACGACGGGGTCGTTTTCGTAAAGTCATTCGCGGTAATGTCGTGCTTCTGTGGTAAGGTAATGTCGTTTTCTGTGTTCGCGATAAAATCATACGCGGTAATGTCGTTTTCTGTGTTCGCGATAAAATCATACGCGGTAATGTCGATTTCTGAATTTGCGGTAATGTCATGCTTCTGTGGTATGGTTATGTTGCTTTCTGACGACGTTACCGCGAACGACATACCGTGAATACAGAAAACGACATTACCGCGAACGGCATTACCGCAAAGGACTTTATGCCGAATGACTTTTCCGCGAACGACATTACCGCGCACGACATTACCGCGAACACAGAAAACGACGTTACCGCTAATGTCTTTTTCTGTATTCGCGGTATGTCGTTCGCGGTAACGTCGTTTTCTGTGTTCGCGGTATATGATAAAGATGGTTTATATCTTATTATCTATTTTTAAAAAATATACAGCTAAAAGCAGAAATGAAAAACAAGCCACCATTCTGTTATACATGAACCTCAAGAGGAATAAAGACTTTTTCATCACTCAATTCAGGATCGAAAGTCTGATTGAACTCGTAAGAAAAGAAGAAGTTCACCAGAGGAGAGTTGGAATCGGTCAATCCAGTCTGTTGGTGACTGGTCGATTAATCAGTGACCGGCAAGCAGAACTGATCGATCGTTTCCAAATCAGAAGGTGAGTTACTAACAAATTATGCTTTGTAATCTAACCGTTTACGTCCACGAAACGTTTCCTTCGACGTATCCAGTCTTTTGATTGCTTTTCTCAATAGTTCAGTATGGACTTCAATTGGAATCGTCTGAAGAGATACTAAGGCAACAGTCTCTTTGAGTTGATCGGCTTCGCTGGTAAATTCTGACAACTTCAAAATGATATTATTGGTGTTTGCCGATAAGTGTTGTGTAAAATGAGCAAAATTGTCCAGAGTTATTATATTTCTTTTGTATTTTACTTGATCGATTCTCCCGTTTCCAACCGTCATTCGATATAAAGTGGCTAGATAGCTACCATGTTCGAGCTTGTCCAGGTCGTTTCTTGTGACGGCTTGATGTCGTCGAAGTAAGTCATTGATTGTGTATAAAGACTCATCAATATCCTTGAGATCTTGAGAAACATCTTGTGTTTTGAACAAAACTCGATTCACTTCATCGTTTATCGATGTCAGATAGGTACTGAATGATTTCTGAAGATCTTGTTGTCCGTCGAACGTTGACAAATTCGGCGATGATTGAACATATGTGAGATGAGTTAATGTGTATTCGATATACATTTTAAGATTCTCTAGTGCCTCGTTGAACGCTGCCACCATTGTTGTTATCTTGGTAGTAACGTCTTGAATTGATCGTCTCATATTATTTAAATGGTGTAGTAGCTGCTGCTTCATGGGCGGTTCGACGTCACTGTATTGAAGAACTGGTATGAGATCGGTAATGGCCATTTTTGCTTCCATCATTCGAGTAGGAGCTGATATTTCAGAATCAGCCAGCATTTCAGCAAGTGATGCACTCTTTTCGACATACATGCCGATGGGAGATATTTTAACGTATTTCTCGTTGTTAAGCGATGGATTCTCAGTAGGTGTCGGTGAGCAATACGAGGAGATGAACGGAGCGAGCAATGTCATTTGACAGAGGTGTGTCATAAAATAAACTTTGATTATCCAAGATGGAAGAGCGATAGCTATACCAAGACTAATCGGCGGTTTCAAGTGACTCCATGCGCCACGTATAATGTCAGATAGTTCATGGAGTACACATCGAATGGCTAAATTAGAGATTTAAATACAACAGCTGTTTTTGTCTGTGATAGTATTGATCCTCAAAATCTCATGAGGTAGAATTCTATGAGACTAACTTAATTACGGAGAAAGCAGCAGCAACAAATGCTTCTTTTTTAGGTTTTCGATAATGTAGTTTCGAAACCGGTTCTAAAACTGGTGTTTGTCTTCTTTATCATTATTTACCTGCCATGTTTTCGACGTCGTAAAGAATTTCAATAGTACAAGGAACATATATTAATATATGAACACGCACGCTTTTAATGAAGAAAAACAAAAAGTTAAAAAAGCACGAAAAAGATAGAAAGCCGAGTAATCATGTACTTTGGCATATAGCAGAACAAAAGTAAAAGAACCACAGAAAAGAGTATTTTGTGTGAGAAGCCTTTTTTGGACGAAACGAATGACCGCAAGTAAGAATTATTAACAGCAAACGCACATAAATTAGAATAATGCGATTCAATATTTATTTACCATTTGAAAGAAAAAAGAAAACTTATAACGATGTAAAGCGTAGCTAATTCGAAATTGGAGCATTCTTTTGATTAAGCTTATTTATGCATGGCCGGACAGAGGACACTAAGCTGTTCAAGATACCAAGAAAAAGAAAGTTGTTGATTTTTTCACGGCAGAATTTAAATGAAAAAAGTTTTTAGACACTTTAAGGGCCTAAAAGTTCGAGAAACAGCCAAAATTTTTAAAAAATTCAAGAACTCGGCCAGAGACCATTTCAAAGCTTTGAGACAATGTTTGTCATATGCAGCGTTAAAAACTGAATATAGAAATACATTTTATTTTGAGCCAAAAAACTGAATTCAAGGCAGTCATTCGAACCAGAGATTCTAAAAGTGTTCCTTTGTAAACCTATCTAGTTTTTTGTGTGAAGAGATAGAGCCAAGTTTCATATGCTATTTACCGTTAGCTAAACAAAAATAATATGGGGCGGTTTTTTTGAAATTCTTTTCGATTCCTGAGATAATCGATTTTTACTGGAATTTAGGTGGTTTTGCCCGAAGTCGACCCAGTAAGTCGACCCAGTCAGTCGACCTTGCATTAAATCATGAGTTTTGAGTCAAATTCTATGAAAATTTGGTTATATAAAAGGTAAAAACCGACGCAGAATCCGACGGAATCATTTTCCAGATCTTCAACAGGGTTACCAGAAAACTTTACAAAAACTATTTTTTCCAAAAATGAGTTTAGAGTGATAGAAAAACGAATTTCTTAGAACATGAGACCTTCAACGATTTTTTGAAGACCCACTACTTTCTGAAAATCTGGGAAACTTATCGTCGGCCTCTTCCAAATAAAATAACCTGGAAATAAAAGATCTCATAGATTCAGAAACGTCTCATAGTCTATGAAATTCATTTCTACTTCGATTTGGATCATGTTAAGAAAAATAGTTTTTAAAAAGTTTGCTACAAAACTGGTTTGCTAAACGTCTTTCTGAAAACTTTCGAAGATCCGGAAAATGATTGCTTCGGTTCTACGTTGTTTTTACTTATAAAACCAAAGGATGAAGGCACTTAAGGGTGAGTATTTGATAAAAGGATATAGGACTGGGTGTAAGAAGTCTTAGATTCGGCTCATTTTTATATATGTTGTAGAGTAACGTGGACTAAATAAAACCTGGAAGTACCAGACCTTGAAGTAACATGTTTCCTGTACTTTGGCCAATCTGAGAAGCCAAAAATTTATTTTCCTCTTTCTAATCTGTGCAATACGTCATTCGATCCCAAATTCATCACTGATTACAACATTGGTATTATGTTTCTGAAAAGCCCTCTAGGAATAGCACATATTGTCCAACAAGAGACCGTATAGGACATAAAAGCACTAAACTGGATCTTGGCCAGAAGAGTTTCGTATTAAAGTTATTTACAAAACATGATAGCTAGCGCCTGAGTGTACAACGTTCTGAGAAATTCCATTTGCCGCTAGAGTCAGCCTGTGCGTAAAGTTTATTTGTCCACGTAACATGCCTGCCTGAAATACTTAACAATAACTTTTTCCCCACGTTTCCAGATGTAGAATTCAAGTTTCCATTTATTTCTTATATTTTCTTCCCAATAAAACATCTTAGTAAAAAAATTAACTTTTCATTTCATTTTTGGCGCATCATACGATCTATACCTTGTGACATACCAAAGTACAGGAAACATATGAATTCAAGGTCTCATACTTCCAGATTTTATCTAGTCCACGTTACTCTAGAATATGTATAAAAATGAGCCCAATCTGAGACCTCTTACTCTCAGTCCTATATCATTTTATCAAACGCGCACTCTTTAGAAGCAACTTACGTAAGATTTTTGATTACGGTACACTCACATAAAAGAAAACGAAAACCTGCTCTAAGTTTGGGTTTCTAGTTCTAACATCTTATTTTACATAAAAAAGGCTGAGACCCTCTCCTATTCGTAAAGAAACGTCGGTAACGACTGCGTCATTGTGTTGTTCGTGTTGTCGCTTTAATTGCTTAAATTTTAGCCATAAATAAGACCATAGGACAGTCAAAATAATCGAGTCAATAACAGCGACAATAGTCAATTCTGTTTTATATTCCGTACCCCTCATTAGCGTTAAATATGTATGACGTCCGATTTGTATCAGTGTAAAAATGGTTGTAATAGCTACACAGACGAGCAAGAACCAAAAATCTTTTCGTGATAGTTGTTTGACGACACCGATTATAATAGTTACTGATAAAATAACTTTGATTACATAATGCCATCCAATTTCACCATAGAGAACATCATCCTTATTTCCGCTATCGCCACCAGTACTTCTGTAACCGAGAACGACTAAGTAACAGAGAATAATAAAAAAATGAACGAAGAGTAACGATAGACGTATTGCATTTTTAAACATTTGATACAATAAGATTATTGTTAGTTGATAGAAGCACTGTTAATCTTTTTATAATCCACCCATTCCGAACAGTAGACTATGTCTGTTGGAAAGAAAAGAAACATCCTTTTTATTTTCGTAATTATATATTGTTAACAGAAGAGTAATAACTTTGCGTTCTGTTAACAGAATATATCAACTCTTCAAGCCATTATTTGTTTCTTTGTTTGTATATTACTTTATCTTTCCGTTATTTTTTTGTTTATCTATCATTACGTAATTTGACAGGAATGAGAAACAAATGATAACGTTATGATGTAATGTTGAGTGAAACAATTAGAACAAATTTGATGCTTTTGAATGTGGAAAAGTGTCAAAGATGGTTAAGTTTTGCAGCTTGAACATAATTCTAGTTTCTTTTGAGCATATTTCATAGAATAAAAGAATAATTACTATTCCAATGCATCAGATTTGTGTAAATTGAGAGAATGTAAGTAATGACGTCTATGTATTTATTCTATATGTCTGCACTGTAAAAATTTATTTTCTATTTTATGGAAAATCGTATGTATGTGGAAAATGATATCTTTCTGAAGATCGTACGAGAGAGAGATAAAATGAAAAAATGAAAGAGTAGGAGGGGAAAAGACTGCCACCTTCTTGAAGTCAGAAACTGCTTAGAAGACGCTTTTAGCCAAGCCCTGCAATTCTCCAGCTGAATAGGGAGAGTGAAACAGCCACCTAAGTTTTGGCTTTTTGCGGTGGAAAACATGTTGCACCCTTGAGAGTGAATCTGTTTTGGGAAGGGGACAACCGTCACAGAATAGTTGCTGAGATGCATTTTTGTTTTTTTGTCCTAAATGATTCAACCGATTCTTTGCTAGTATTAGGCTCTTGCAATGTGAACGGTCTTTGACTGCTTGAGAGTGAAAAATGTTGAGTGTCGTCTTTCTTCTATATTATTTTATGAATGCGCTATCTATAAACGACGACTTAGGCAGAAATTAAGAATTCCTGGTTCTGCTGACCAAATTAACGATTAGTTTCTCTCTCCGTGTTTTGGATATAACTAAGACAATTCTTATGTCAAATACTGCTCATCATTGCAGCTTATGCTCCGTCGCTATCGATAACATCCGTTCATTTTTGCGTCACATCAAAATTGTCCAGGCGACAGCCGAAATTTTTCTACGCAATGTCTATTGTGTGAATTAGCATTTATTAATACAAATTTAAAATCTTTCGTTCGTTATCAGCGTCATCATTTAAAAAATTATTTCATAGAAGAAGATGAGTGTACCTCTTCTCCTCTACGACACTGATCGACCATTGATATATCAAGTAATATTGAGTATAGTATTGGGTCATCTAGATATATTGACTACTGTATTGGGTTAGCTAGCATGGATTGCCCAATACTCAATACTTTCTTTTCACCTGTACCTAGGTATATTGGGTATTGGACTGGATTACCCAGATAGGATTACCCAATACTCGATTACTTTTATTCGATTTGGTTGGAGACTTAAGATTTCTCTACAAAATGAGATGTCTCCCAGTTCGTCACCATGTTTTCTGATAGAGTTACGATCATTTTGCTGAAAGTTTTTGAAAGAGTTATATTTGTGATATAACGTCCGAAATGATAATAGCTCTATCAGAAAACGCAATAGCATTGGCTCTTCGACTTCATCATTTTCTGTTTTGTCAGACGTTTGATGTCATTGACAACGTTGTTCTATATTCTTTTAATACCAATGCGTTTGCGTTGGGTGTATTTAAGCAGGACACGAAGTGAAACAGGTATCTTTTGCTAAGCGATATATATCTATTAGATAAAATTCTTGTGCCATCAAAGTCATTTTAATGGAACTCCTGCTAAAAACTTTTTAATAAAAGCGCCTGTACTTTTATTTAAAAAAACGCGTTAATCAAAGTCATCAAATTCCCCCTTCCGTGCGGGGTGGCAAAATATCCAGTTTTTGTATAAAGTCGATAACTGTACAAAGTATTAAATCTTTCTCTTTTCTTTTCTAATTTTTTTCTATTTTCTTCTCTGGTTTCTGAATTTCTCCTTCAAACAAAATAAGCTTGTTGATCGATATGAATTGAGGCGGTAGATGTACCTGAAAATACAGGAGAAGGTAATAATTTCATAAAGGAAAAGATTAATTGTATGAGTTCAACAATCATTATTTTAAAACTTTTATTTAAAACAGGAGCTTTCGATTACAACTGTAATCATCGTCAGCTACATTTAAACGA
>CAJNOQ010003474.1:0-20171 GCA_905250885.1 Didymodactylos carnosus | reverse complement strand
GATTCCGCTTTTCTTTTCAAGGTTGTATCAAGAAAAGAGATTTGATCATTCTGTTCAAATTCAAATGTAAATCGGATACGACCAGGAATTTTATTGCATTTTTCCACATAGTCGTTAAAAATGCAATAAAATTCCTGGTCGTATCCGATTTACATTTGAATTTGAACAGAATGATCAAATCTCTTTTCTTGATACAACCTTGAAAAGAAAAGCGGAATCGAACAAGGCAATTATCAAAGTTAGGTGGTTCAGGAAATCCACAGCAGCAGATTATATAGATAGAACAGGTCAAAAAGAGTTTGCTTTTTGTAAATTTTATATTTTGTACAGAAGTCTGAAGAAGTCACCCAACGAGTGACGAAACGTAACGACAATAATAATAAACTAGGAAGAGAATTTCAATTATGTCTGAATCTAAAACATATGATAACGCACTGGGAAAAAACCCAATACGTCATGTTGCAAAATCTAGCATGTGACGCACGGATATTTCCAACACTGGCGAATGTCCTAGAACTCTCGACCTGAACAAAAACCTTCCCAAGACCCGCTGAAGACCCTCCAGAAATCCTCTGAAGATCTCGGCAGTGTCTCTATCGAATTCTTCTTGGTTTCTTACCTACTTGGCGCACTCATAATTGTATTTTTAGCGAAACTTGCAAAAAACCGGAAAAGGATTTGGCGTTTTGGGCACAGTGCTTAGTAAAATCGACTTTTCTCGTCGAAGACAAAAAATTTCAAAAAACTGCACGTATACTTTTGAAGAGGAACATCTAACGCGTCGACCCATGTGAAAATATTGGCTCTAACATCTCAAGAAAAACTTGTGAAAAGTTTGCAAGAATAGGTAGAGGGGTTTGGGTCGCTGTGCTTTCGACGATCTTGGCCCACAGACGTTTAGGTCTGAAACGGCTTTCAGGCCATTTTCTGATTCAGTTTTCAAAGCTGAACAAGAATATGGCAGTTTCAACAGTCCAAGTTGGCACGAAACTTGGAAAACTCAAATTTATAAAGAAATGGCGAAAAATCGGGTTTTTCATACCCATCCAGTTTTTTCCATTTTTCAAACGGAAGGAAGTCTTTAAAAAAATCAAGGAGCACATATTCTTGCTCGTCGTGAAAGTCTCTATCGAATGATATATAAGACATCGTAAAATAAAATTTTTGCTGTAACTTTGCTTTACGTGCACCTTACTTACACGCAACCTTACATATGGAAAAAACGCAAATGCTGACTTCATTATGCAAGCGAATTATTTGTGCCAAGCACTTACGCACAAGTATACTCATTAGAGTATGAACTAGATTCATCAAAATTCTACTTTTTGTTGCCGATGATGAATATTTGATTCTCTGCGCTTGTCGTTGTATCATTTTTGTTCCTTCTCTCAGTTTTTATCAGGCATTCTTGTATATTCTTTTGTTCATTATTTTTTGGTGATTTCTCATTATTAGCATTACTATATAATAAAGTTATAAAGAGTAAATAAGTGTACTCATTTCGTTTTTAAACGTCAACACAAAAATAAACGCTGTCAAAAACAGAAGTTAAAAATAATTGAAAAATCCATTTGAGCCTCACATAGCCCAAAAATGTTAATATTGAGAGAGTTGCACTCATTGCAAGAGCACTCTTTCTCCACAAGTATCGCAAAAAGTTTCAAAGTAACATAGAAGTGCAATGTTTGCTTTACAAAAAATTCGATCTGACAAAAACAAAAATTTTTATATTGTATTTGCTTGAAGCGTCATCTTATTTTATCAGAATGAATAAAGTTCAAGGAAGTTTATGTATTTAATGAGACGTTTAGAAAAAGTTCGCTTACTCATTCTCATTATTTTCCTGTGTAAAATGCTTTTTTTTTCAGATTATCAAATTATAAGATTCTGCTTGAAGAAAATGTTTCGCTTTTCTGAGAAACAGGATAAAAATGAAATGTTTTTCATTCATATGAATGTACCATTTAGCTATCTATTTCTTCAATTATAAAAATGAGAGTAAGTCAAATATCGCAGTAAATCATTCAAAAACAAAAATGAAAGACGATATAATGTATTTTTCTTTGTCGAAATAGAATATATAACGACAATACCAGCAAATTAGAATATAGATGGGTATTGTAGGTTTGAAACATTGTAGATATCGATATTATTTTAAATGAGAGAAAAGCAAATAGAGTTGGATTGGCTAATTATAGAAATACTTTTCCTGAGTAGTAACACAATCATTACGCTTAGTCAATTAAGAAAAAGTTGAGAAGTCGCTAATTTCATCCTAATTAACCTTAAAACCATAGAGAATAGAAGAATTAAGTTAAATTTTCATTTTTTTGGATCAATTTCTCAAGTATTATTCTCTCAGTAATTATCCAAGAAGAAATTTACGCTAACTATTACCACGCCCAAAATTCCTAACTGTTTCCGACTGATTCATAGAGATATGCTTGGGCATCGAGGCCTAAAATTTATTTCATCACTTTCGAAATTAAAAATAGAAAACACTCTCATATTGCGAGAAATAACAGTACCCGTCTTTTTTCTTCAATCATCTGAACGATCACTGTATACATGGTGTATCTGGATATATGGTATTTTATCTCGTCATAGTGTTCATTCAAAAGCTGAAAGGTATTATTCACCATCACATCTATCGGGACATATAATAATCTAAACTTTAGAACTAAACTTTTTTTGTTAGTTTTTCTATAGAAATCGAATTTTCTATAGATGACATTGTTCGAAGTCAATGAGCAAGTTCTATAGAAAAATTAACTATTGGTCTCAATTGTGTCAAAATAGCTTTCTTTTGGGTTCATAGTGACATTTAAAGAAATGTTTATAAAAATCGAGCTTAAAACTATCCGTTTATACGAGTTTTGCGATGCAAGCTAAAATATCTAGTTTTTGAACTGTGGGTAAAGATAATTTGATGTTAGAAGAAATGGAATACCAATTCGACAATTTAAAATATCATAAATAGTAATTCGTTTCTAATCTCAAACTATCAAGAATCATGAAGAAACCATTGATATCAATTCCAATATCGATATATATATGATATTACAATAATATTGATATTCGGGGTCATAACTTAAAACATATTGGACTACATAGTAGTGAGCCATTTTGTACTGAAAGTAGAACCATACCTGATGGCACTTGAAGTATGGAGATGTAGTTAATGATATGTTTATTTCATATCGTTAAGTAGTCAATGTTATCATGGGATAGTATTGGAAAACATGGATTTGTTATTCTGTTGAACTAAAAAGTCTTTCCAGATGTTCAGAACTTAATATTTCTTTTTGAAGCGATTCTAATGTTATGATACAACTGATTAGTTGTTTGAAACATAATGGTTACTAAGGATTGCTAACATAAATTGTTTAGTGAATAATCAGTTAGCCGCTTGTTTCAACGTATTTTTGATTATAGTGGTTGGAACAGATCTCACATTCGCTGCATATTATCATCATGTAACCAGGCTTTAAGGTTAACAGAAGTTAGTGTTACGTCCAAGTGTGCGATAGTTGTAACTGGTTTGATCGTTTTTCACAAAGAGATTGGTATAAGTCATTTGAAAAGATCGATGATGATTGCTCTCGTTCGATATAACTAGGGTTATCAGTTGTTAAGAAATCATTTAACAGCTGTTGAACGTAAGGAATTTTGTATTTGTGTACAATAGGATCCAAGCTATTGTTTGAAACAGATATAGAAGATCTCTAATCAGACCTCTAATCAGATACTGTAGCTCAATTTTCCAAATACAATAAAACATGTGAAATATTATCGTTTTCTTCGTGCTCAACTTAATTTAACCAGTACGTAAAAAGAAAAGAGGCTTTTGTTTTACGAATGTCTTTTGCTCTATATCATCCGTATCTTTGAAACTGCCATTCTCGATTATCCAATGGACAAACCTATCGTGTTTTTAACCGTCGTGATATACCGTGAAAATAAAAGGCGCGATTACAAACTCCCTAAGCTACTGTACATTCTTCACTAGTTGCTGCTGCTCACTGGTATTTGCTTGACATTCAATACACAAATCCATAATATGATTCCGCCAAATAGCACAATTATCAACGACAATATTCCAAGCCCATACAGCATCCTATTTTTTTACTTCAAATCGTTTGGTACACCGACTGCCAAATCGGTTGTCTGTTGAGTTATAGATAAAACATCATCGGTTACCATGGATGCTGGTTCTGAAGTGGTCATTCTATTTCTAAAAGAGAAAAATAAGCACCTTTTATTTTTTTAAAAAGTTTTATTTAATTAAATTAAATTGTTTCTGCATTATTTCAAGAAACCATTCTATAGATTTGTTAGATGAAAAAATATTAATGATCCTTAGAATAATCAGTTTCTCCTTTTATAATTATAATCGGATGTCTTCATCTATGGATGAAAGCGCTGTAATAATGGTTCAGTAAAGTTCACTAAAGTTCGGTTCTAAATGACTAATGGAAAAAGTAAAAACTCAATTGTTTCAAAATGTTTGCAGCATATTTATTCGATCCTGGTCGTGATCAAACCAGCTAACTTCAGACAGTTTGCTTGGAAGAAGACGGAAAAGTAATACGCTTCTTTTTTCATTTTTGTTGATAGTAAAATGTAAATCCGTGATGATTTATCAAATTTCGAAATTATGCTTGGAACAATGTATAATGGAAATACGATTCGTCCAGAATTATCTTCATATTTATTGAGTTTTAAAAGATGTTTGATATTCAAGAAGTTTCACAGCCCTTTGGTACCATACACTTTCGCCATCGGGTAACGCTTAACTTTCGTCACATGACGAAAGTTCTGTTTTCAGTGACAAAAATTCTCTCGACATGTGACGAAAGTTTAACTATGATTACACGATGGTTACGAAAGTTAACCAGTTATGTGACGAAAGTTCGTTTTCGGTTGTGACAAAAGCGTCTGGTTTTTTAGACAGGTCACCAGTTTCGTCACACGTTGCATGAAACGGCTGCGATGAAATCAAGGTGGTAGCGCAAAGTTCATTAGTCCAAACTGCAGTAATGAAAACTGTAGTAATAACTTCTGGCTTTTTTCTTTACGAGCGAAGCATTTTCTTAGCGCGTAAACGTGTAAAACACCCTTTTGAAGTCTTTTCTAAAATCAAAATCAAGCGTCTATTGCGTTTGGAAGTAGTTCGGTCTGGAGTAGTCCATACTACAGCAGTCCAAATTGGAGTAGTCCAGATGCAAGCAGTTCTATGTTATTAGTGTGACGAAAGTTCGCGATGGGGTGTGACGATAGTTGTAACACAGTTGGTTACGAAAGTTCACCACTCTTGTGACCAAAGTATGGGGTGATACTCCTCCAAAAATGACATACACTTTCGTCATGTATGACGAAAGTTCTTTTTTCTATGTGACAAAAACTACCTTGACAAAAGTGCTATCATCCTTCAAGAATCTGCTTATTAGAATTAGGTTAATTACGACAAATATACAAAGTTTTATGTGTTTCTCATGATATTTTCTCGCCTTTCTAGTAGACATTATCAAAGAATAGATGAACAATTATGGATCGATGATTATGAAATTACCCTGCCTCACGCCGATGTGGAAGAACAGAAATGATTATTGACATCCAGAACGTCAACGAAAAGGTAAATAAATGGAAGCTCCCAGCAAGATTAAGAATTTTATGTTGGTGATTCGACAAAACAAAAGTGAGTAACTTAATTTGTACACTATATAAAAACATATCGAGCATACACTTTGGCGGGAAAGCCTCATTAAGCCACGTTCATAAGGACATCTCATGAAAGCGCTGATGTAGTTTAAACTGGTTCACCAACAGATTTACAAGGTATAAACTGGATACTACTTCTACAAATTTTCTTTTTCACATTTTAATGTTAGTCTAATTTCTTAATAGGAAACGGTAAAGCAAGGCGGCTGTGACGTGAAAATGAATCTTTTTTCTAAGTTTAAGCAACAGAGGACACACGTATTCGGACTAGGGGGTGGACCGTTACTGTAACGATAACGAGTTTGCGTTACAGTTACTGGTAAAGGATAACGATTCAAGTGTTACCGTTACAGATAATGGGTCACAGTTTGACTGTATTTGACATCAAACACTGATGCGCTTTCTGTCCTGGAATAATAGACTCAATCGCTTATTTGGCTAGTGAAGAGTGGCTTCTTCTCTAACGTCAACTGAGCTGTAAAGTTTAACAAACTCTTCTGTTTGTACAAGTCCCTGACGGTGCTAAGACATAGTCAGACAAAAAAGGCAATTCTAAATTTGAAAAGTAACCTCCCATCGTTTGTTATTAGGGAAAGAGCCGGGGTATGGCACTGGCATCAATGATCACTAACAATCAACACTTAGTTGTAACCGATTGAGAATTTTCAACCGAATTGGTATCACGTTTTATAGTGAAGGTACCCTGAGTAAAAATCAACAAAAAAATTATTTTTTTCCGTAATCTTCCTTCTTCACTTCACGTAGTCTGAATACTATTTAACAATATTAAGACAGCTGAGCACTTTTATTAATGAAAATGACTGGCAAGTGGAGATTCCCTACCTAACCTTGCATATCACCGACAAAAAATTAAAGTTCATTTAGAGTTAAAGAAAAGTGCTTTTTCGTATTCAGCACACTTGATAACCAGGAAAGTTTTCTATTTTTAGCGAGGAGTACCGCCAAAAAGTTAAGAAAAATTTTCAAAATTGTATAATTTTACCATGGAGATTTTTCTGCGTCAATTTATTTGAAAATTTTTCTTAACTTTTTGGCGGTACCCTTCGTTAAAAGTAGAAAATCTTCCAGGTTATCAAATGTGCTGAATACGAAAAAGCACTCTCCTTTAACTCTAAACAAACTTTAATTTTTTTTTATCGGTGATATGTGCTGTTTTCAAATGGCGTCCAAACTTCGATTAACGGCACAAGATATATCTGCTGTATATTCACTGTTGTATCAATCATTTGCGTCATATTTTTTTTTGTGACATCTTGCTTTTATTTTATGTTTAATTCTTTCCGTCATACCTCTTAGGTCTATTTCATTTTACCGCGAAAATAGAAGGAAGAGATTTGATATAATCGGTAAGAAAACAGAGAACATGTGCGAGAAGATATGAGTAATGTAATAATAATAATACTATAGTATCATCGGCAAACGAACAAATATATTGATCTCGTTTCTCTAGAATCTTACTGGTCTTTAATGCACGAATGGGAGTGCAAAAAGAGAACAGAGACAAAGGAATCCGATAATGTCCATATAATATTATAAGATGCTGAGATGATTCCATTTGTTTATCTTTATGAACAGAAGTGATCAGGAACATTCTCTAACCGTCATCCATAGCTTGTTTTTTCTTCCATTTTCGAATTTTGCTGTTGGCGAGAAAAATATCCTTCAACATATTGTATTATCATACGTCCTTGACATCTTAACCATTTCCAGAGTTCGCTAGACAACTTAGTACTAATTTGAAGATTGTTTTATAGCTGAACTAGGTACATAAATAACAGACATACTGTCACTCTCCTCTTATCTTTCTGTTTCAAGTATAAAATAGATCAACGGTCTTGTTATTGGTATATGCTGTTAGATATTACTTCTCACTCTTGTGCTATCCAATAGCATTATTTTAGGATCTTATGATTTTCACTTGTGTTTTAAAAGACTAAAGCTAATATCGGATTAATTCGTGAGATTTTCATGAAGGCATTATCAATACTTCTGAAATATTCCAGTATTCAGATTATTCTTTATTTTTGTGTAAATGGGTTGCTTCTCTTGCTTCTTTACACTACCGGGGAGCAGGATTGCGAATAGTGAGAAGGTGCAACTTTCCTCAAATAATTGAAAACGTTGTTGCTTTTGTTTGTCATTATACCGATATCACTAAAGCTTCTGTTTATCAGATGTTATAAGTTACTAAACGTTTACTTTCTTTTGTGATGTCCTTGCTTATGCAAAATAAATTTGAACTTGAACTTGCTTTTCCATTCTGCCTCGTATGACTTTCTTTTTACCGATTTCACACTACCGCTACGAGAAATGCTGTTTTACATCCCTCCCTAATGTAATGTTCAACTCCTATTTGCTAGTCCTGTACGTGTAAAGCTTAGAAGTCAGTCTCCTATTGTAAAGAATGGATAGTCATAGCACGAACATCATCTTGGTTATAAGAAACACAGTGATTTTAGTAGTGTTGTGTCTGTAAGCATAGTTTTGTAATAACAGAGGAGCAATCAGTTCCTAAAAAAATGACCGGATGAGAGAAACCTTTTTATAAAAAAACTTGAAATTATGAAGTTATAACAAACTTCATTTCCATTCAAAAGCACTTTTTGTGTTAGAAGTGTTAGAAATCTGTCACATAAGCTGAAATTATGAGAAAGATATAAAAATAGCTCTAACAGTCCCAAAAGGACAATGACATGTACTCAGCTTCTAATCTTGGTGGTAACAGCTTGCGGCTCCTTCTTTTTTTTTTCACAGGTAAAAGAAAGAGAATAACGTTTTATTCTGTTGTATATAGTTTTTAATATTACTATAGGTCTCATAAAAAGGTTTATTTTCGATATGCTGTTATGCTTATTGTTATTATTTGTTTCGTTTTGATGTCTAGAGTGTTATTTATAATAGTTGTTTTTGACTTATGCTGATTTCTTTTTACAACGATACTATTGTTCCCGTAGTATGTCACTTCATTCATACGTCTCAATCAGAAATATTTGTAATCTCTAACAAAAAAATCTTAAGTATCGAATAGAATTTAAGAGAAGGATATTAGACTTTCTCTATTGTCTGACCGGAAATTACTGACACAAGCATTTTTCATCTCATGTCAAGTTTTTATTATTTCGTATCGTTGATGTCGATCACATGTTGAAGTTGTAGCTGGGGAGTGTCATGAAATTCAGATTTTTAAAATCCGAATGTTTTTAGGTCAGGAAAGACTTTTTATCCTGAAATCCTACTCGCTCGTGCAACTCCACCCGGATGTAATTTCATCCGGATTTAGAAGTCCGAAAAATTTCCGAATGAATGTCCCCCGTCCAACTCTGGTAAAAAATATTCTAAATGAGTTTTTCACTTGTTATAAAAAGCAATGCAAGTCCGATTCTTAATCAGTTGTATATTAGTCCTCCAAATGTACTTTAATAATGAAACTACTAGTATTACTATTATACTCTATGACATGCGGACTTGCATTGCTTTTTATTATAAGTGACAAACTCATCTAGAATTTTTTCCCAGACTTGAGAGGTTTTTTAAGAAGCTATCGAGGAACTTCATCCAAAAATAAGTCATCCAGATTCCAACATGTTCGGCAAATGATTCATCCGGACATGTTGGATTCTTGATGAATAGTTTTCGGATGAATTAAAAAAAGGATTTTAATAATCCAGAATTCATGACACTTCCTCGTTGTAGCCAAACTTTTTTCTTCGTAAAACTAAGTTTTGAGTCTTCTGTCAACTGTATCTTTCTCTTTATTATTTACTATTTATTAGAAATGTCAACTAGAGTTGCCTTAATAACCGGAGCTAATAGTGGCGTTGGTGCTGAAACTGCACGTCAGCTAGGTCTACAAAATATTGAAATATTAGTTGGTTCTCGTGATAAATCGCGTGGTGAAGAAGCTGTAAAAAAACTAATTGTGGAAGGGATCAAAGCTCGGTGTATTCAGCTTGATGTGACAGATCAAAAATCGATTGACAATGCTGTGGATGAAGTAACCAATAGTTACGGGAAATTAGATATATTAATAAATAATGCTGGTGTATACATGAAAGAAGGACCTTTGAGTCAGTTGGATATGGCATTGTTACGTCAGACATTTGAAACAAATTTTTTTGGTGTATTTGCTGTAACCAAAGCATTTTTACCATTAATTAAAAAATCATTAAGTGGACGAATTGTTAATGTTTCAAGTGGTTTAGCATCATATAATTTTCATCAGAACAAGGCTAATGCATCCTATGCTATTAATCATTGTGCTTATAGTACATCAAAAATAGCTTTAAACATGTTGACAGTACAGTTAGCTAAGGAATTAGAGAAAACAAACATTAAAGTCAACGTTTGTACACCCGGTCTGACAGCAACAGGTCTGACAAATTATCATGGACATAGTGTTGAACTTGGTGCAAAAAGTTCTGTTTATCTGGCTTTACTTCCGGATGATGGACCAACAGGACAATTTTTAAACAGTGATCTTACCGTACATGAGTGGTGATGGAAATAAAGATCCATTTATTTGTCTTTTTATCTTAAATCTATATTTTTCGTCTACATGAATGACTTCATTCCAGTTTGTGTTTATTATTGGTAGTTGCTTGTGTTTTCTAATTTTTGTTTGTGATAGTCTGTTTTTTTGATGGTGTAAACGAAAATTATTTTTTGAAAACGTATATTTGTTGTACTATTGGTCAGATCTTTCTATAGCTTTAGTGTTGAATATTATCTAAATAAAGTCAAATCTCATCTGAAAACTCTTAGAAATATTTCTCACCTATCACTGTACCTGAGTCAATATTGCCGCTTTCACACAAAGTTCAACGCTTATTTGTTTGCAACGGACCGTGGAGTATGTCAAATTCATAGTAACTTTTTCTTTTGTTTCTAGATTACAAAAATAGTATTACACACTGATTACCCAAAAGATGACTCAGAGAATAGCAGTTGTAAGTATTCACTATTACTCACCTTAATATTTTTTTGGCTAACGTTGTATTTTTCTTTTTAGGTAACTGGGGCAAATAAAGGTATGTTTGTCAATAGAAAAGCGTTATGTTGTGCTATCTTTCAGCTTTTCTCCTCGTTAGGCATTGGATATGCAATTGTTCAAAAACTTTCTACAGAATTTGATGGTATTGTTTATTTAACGTCAAGAAATGAAGAATTAGGTTTAAAAGCTGTCGAAGATATTCAATCATCAAATCCATCAGCGAAAGGCAAAGTGCATTATCATCAGTTAGATATATCATCTGTCGAGAGTATACGCCGATTAGCCGATTATCTAAAAAAGACATATGGGGGATTTGATGTGCTAGTGAATAATGCAGCAATAGCGTTTAAAGTATATACACACCAACGAATAAGATTTCTTCTCTGCTAGTCAAAACGTTATTATGATGTTTTAGAGTGCTGATGTAACACCCTTCGGCGAACAGGCAGAAGTAACGGGACGAAGCAACTTTTTTGGCACAATGAATGTATGCAATGCTCTATTTCCACTACTTCGACAACATGCTCGGTTTGTAACGTTGATCTGCATTTTATTGAAAAATATTCTATTTTTATTACCATCATTTTCGTATAGAGTTGTCAATATGTCCAGCCGAGCTGGAATGTTAGAATCAATTAAAAATCCAGAAATTCGTAAGAATTTGACATCTGACGATACAACAATCGAATCTATTGGAGATATTCTAAGTGATTTCATTACGTGAGTACAAAAACACCAAAATTCTCTTATGATAGTGATCATATCACAGATCAGCGCGTTACCTTGTTAGTACATTCAAAATGTACTATTAATTTAGGGTTGTTCCCGTCTTATATGTAAGCATCATCTTAGCATATTTTTTTTTGTTTAGAAAAGCTAAACAAAACTCTCATCAAGACGCCGGATATCCAAACAGCGTCTATGGAATGTCAAAACTCTGTCTGATAGCAGCCACAATTGTTCAACAACGAATTTTTGATGATAATCCTGAAAAGGATATTGTTGTGAATGCTGTAAGTATCGTATTGTTGTATGTGTTTCTGAATCTTTATTTTATATATGTACGCTGGGAGCGTTTGTATTAAAGAAACACTTTCGCTCGAATATACATCTTCAAAATAATCTAAATGACAAGATAATCATTTCAATTTTATGTTTTTCTTTTCTAGGTATGTCCGGGATATTGCAAAACCGACATGACAAATAATAAAGGACAATTAACACCGAAACAAGGTACATCGTACTGTGTTATTTTCTAAAACACATGTGTATATGATTGTTTCTTCATTTAGGTGCGGATACACCCGTTTATTTGGCAACCTTAGAACCAAATGTGAAATCTCCCCGTGGTGAATTTCTGGGTGAACGAAGAATTATTAAATGGAAATGTTAATGATTTAGAGCAGATATTTGTGCTTGATACGTGTATTTAATAATCTCGTGTTTTTTCAATCATATTTTATGCAAAAGAATATTCTTTCACGTGTGTTCGAAGGTTCTTTTTTTATTTTTTTATGCGAGCTACTTTTGTTTGTATTCCTTTCAAAGCCTTCTTTTGTCACAATACAAAACATAAATACGTGAGTTTACTGTTAGTTTTTTCATAATCGAAGTTTTCGTATAATATGATTATCAGCATTTCGATATAAGTTTGGAAGGGAGCCGGGGGAAGTCTGATGAGTAACTAGATTTTGCTTGTTTTGAGTAACTGTATGGTTTAAGTTAATTGAAGACTGAATATAAGCTTGTTATTATCCTCTGTTTTATTTCTTCCTCATATTTTTTTCAAAACAAAAGATTTATCAACAATATGAAGAAAACGCTAGAAAAAAGATGAATGACTCAAAAGCTAAAAAGATCAATTACTCCGCCACATATAAAAAGGCAGTTTCTCAATTTAAATTTCTTAAAACATTTCTAGATTTTTTTCGAAAACTAACTAATAACTATCCAAACGAGGAACCTCCTGATCGAAAACGTTGATGATTATTCAGATAACTTTTAATAGGAATCATTCATGTGGATAGAAGAAAGTCTTATGGACATACGGGGGAACAAGAAGTATTTTTACTATCGACTACATAGAAAACTATTGTATTCTTCTATGTTACGACTTTTCTTTCACGTTTTAGATAAACAAACGAGAACTGCTTGCTTTAGAAAAATTCTTTTTGTTTTTCGATTTTGGTATCGTAATGGTAGGTTGGAAGCTATTTTTAGTATCAAAATTAAATTCATCTAAATTCGTTTAATGAATATACAACATGGAATTGGGAATACTTTGTTAATGACAGCTGCATCTTCTACCATAAATGGTGTTCTTCAATCAAATCCCTCAGCTAGTCAAGGATTAATACTTAATCAAATGCTAAGTCAATTACCGCAAGTTCATACAATCAACATTAATGGTCAACAAGCTTTATTTATTCCTACTCCAAATGCTACTCAACTAACTCAATTCATCGGTTTACAACAAGCTGTGGCGGCCGCAGCTGCCTCGGTTAACTCAGCAACAAATTCTTTAAATATTCCACGAACAGTCACTCTTCCATCTCAATTAATACCCACAGCAGGAACTACGACTACCACTCCATCAGCCTCGATTCAAATCCCGTTGAATACTCGAACATTTTCGAGTCAGACATCGACTAATCCCTTCATTCAATTGAACACTACATCAGGAAATATCGAGAATCGCACTGTTCAATTAAATGCTCATTCACAAACGCCCACACTTCAACTTCATTGTCAACCGTCAACAAATGGATCACTTTCCTTTTCATTTACAAATAATGCACCTGTTCAACAACAACAACAACAACAACTATCACCTAATGTCAACGTAATTGTACTGAATGGTACAAATGCGATTACTCAACCAGTTACTGCTGCCACAAATTTATTCAATTCTGAAATACAAGATTTTCAGCAAATGACAACAGCCGCTCAATTACAATTTCCTGTTAATCAATTAGCCACTCAACTATTACAAGCATTACTTGGAGGAGGTGGGAATACGCAAATAAATTCTCCACAACAACAGCAAACAACTACCAATACATTGCTTTCTTCTGCACCATCTATGATTCCACAACAGCAAACGATATGTGAAAACACAAATTATGATACAAAAAATAAATGTGAAGAGGATGAATCAGTAATCAATACAAAAAGTATTAATAGTAAGTACTAAGTAGACAAGAATATTTTTCCATATCTATTTTTCTAGAACTACTTCTTGGAGCAGCTAAAAAATGGCTTACTCTTGGTGCTAATAACATCAACAACAATCAACGAGATTTAACAACATTTAATGAAACCACCGATCGAGTACTAAAACGTTCAAGAAAATCGTGTGAATGTCCAAATTGTATATTGTAAGACCAATCTTTCAACAAACTATAATTTATTCAAGAAAATTTGGTTTCTTTTCGCTTTAGTTTTAAAAGTAATGTACATAATACAATTCCAATAACAACTAGCCTAAGACGAACACATCGTTGTCATTATCCTGATTGTGGAAAAGAATATTTAAAAACATCGCATTTACGAGCACATTTAAGGTACACGAATACATAGCCCAACTCTTAAAATATGTCCAGTTTACTCAGAGGGGAAACAGCAGAATTCCAAGCAGCTGTGGACTCCCAGACCTACAGAAGCCTGGAGAATCCTATACAAACTTCCCAAAGTTCGAGAAACTGGAGGAATCTCTGGGAGTACAAGAAAAAATTGAAAAAAGGGATTAGAATCCGGTGAAATCCCGAAAATCTGTAAAAATGATTGAAAATGGGGCTAAGCGGAAAAAACGCGGGAAAATTCAAAAACAGTCAGGAAAATTCTTCAGACCCAGCGAAGTCACGAAGAATACCAAGGAGTCTCCAAGAGTACAACAAAATTTGAAAATAATTGATTGCCTGTGAAACGAAGCCCAGATTACATAAGTCATAAAATCTGCTGTTTCCCCCTTGAGTTTACTACGGTCACTTTTCTACGGCATAAACTCAAGTGCATTTCTACCCTTTATGAAATGAAAAAAAATAAGCAAAGCAACAATTTTCCTGCTAGTTGTTTTCCATGCTATAGAAGAATCTTGGCTACGTTACCACTTGCTAAGTCAAAAAGTCAATTTTAAGAAATAACTTTTTTCATTAGATATCGTTCGCTAATAAAATTATTGATTCTATTGGTATTTGCAGAGTCGATTACCATCAGAAAAATATATTTTAAAATTTTTTTTGAGAACATAAGAATAATCATGCAATCCATGTCTGTAAATTACAATCTTCTCTTGTGAGTGTTCTCATTTTTTAGTTTATTGTGAATAATCAAATCAAAAGTGCTATCAATATAAGAGTATCCCCAATTCGCTTTTTGATCGTTAATGCGAGATTAAATGAAAAAAGCTAGAGTTTGTCCAATACTCTATTGTAGTATATTTCAACATTTATAGAAAATTAAAATCTAAAATTACTCTAATCTCAAAACATCGACTTGTTTTGACTTAAATCGTATTATCGATTATTGATTTTAGATCTGACTTTCTGTTACTCTTTTCAGATCTCATATTGGCGAACGACCTTATGTTTGTAATTGGAATTTATGTGGTAAAAGTTTTACAAGAAGTGATGAGTTACTTCGACATAAACGAACGCATGCTGGTATGGTTATTAGATTATCTGATAACTTATTTTTTTTCTTTATTTGTATGTGAATGTTTTTAGGTGAAAAAAATTTCGAGTGTATTCAGTGCCACAAGCGTTTTTTACGAAGTGATCATCTACGAAAACATTCAAAAATTCATGGTGGTGATCTGTCTAATTTATCAACAAACATAAAAAATCAAAAGCAACAAAATCAAAATATAATTTACAGTAACAATATTTTATCATCACCACCAATAAAAGTTGAAAATTTTGATTTATTACTAGATTTTCCAGAAGATAAAACAACAACGACATTGACAGATCAAACATCATTTGAGTATTGTCCAAATAATATCATGAGTGGAAATATTCTATGTTCAAATTTTAATCAATCCGATTATTATCAATAATCAGATAACAACAATAAACATTTTTTCATAACAATAAGAAATAGAATCATATTTTGTTTTTGCATTTTGTACAACAATATAGGCAGATATTTTTGTAATAATACAGTGACTCCTCTTTGTCAGTATTAACAACAGTATCGATATTACATCTATTTTTTTTTGTTGAAAAAAATTTTGCCGTCTGCTCATTTGAACAGAAATCTCACATTTTTTTTTATACAATCATTTTTATCTAGATGAAATAGTATTATTTTATTAAAAATCTTTTTCTTAAAAAAAGAGAAAAATTTGCTGGTAGTATGATCTTGTTAGTCCATGTTTTCATATATGGAAAAAAATTGAATCTTCTTTATTTCTTTTAAAAATTCTTTTTTTCGACTTTAGTTTTACATAATTTGTATTGCAGTAATTTTTCGTTACATAGTTAACATTCACATCCTGTATCAGTCAGTTTTATACTTTTCTTGTTCTTATATATCATCTTTGTCTGCTATTTTCTTAATGTCACTTTGTTGAATATATTTGTTTTTTTTTTCATCTTGATAATTTTTAACAACTAAATATTTTTGTAATTATTTTATTGTTATTTTTTAATATATCATTCATTCATCTATTAGACGACTTATTCACTTGTTTTGAACTGATAATTAGAAATAAATTATCAAAATGACAAATATGTTGTTGATGTTTTCATGGAATATAAAAGAATCTAAAAGTTTCAGTATGACTATATTATTAATTTCTCTCTTGAATAATATGACGAATTGACAATGGGATACTGAATTTGACTTTCAGAAGTCGTGGTTATATGATAATTTCGTATATTTTATCGTTAAGACGTCATTTCATAATTAATTGATTTAACAGACAGTTAAGAATAAATAAATTTCTTAGTATTTTTTTATTTAACTTTTTGAACAACTTACCTCTTGGCCTTGATGCGTTCGTTACAGGTTTTATCACAAAATGTAAAAATGAATAGTTACACAAAATTGAACTTAGAGTTTCAACATAGTCAATTTTTCAATTAAAAAAAACAACTTTTTCGTTATCATTACTATGTCTGTTGACATATTAGAAAATCCAGAGGGCACTTTTGTAGCCCATTGAACAATTCTATTTTCTATCTAAAATTCGTTATATTATTGGAGTTAACTACATATTTTACCGGTATTGTAAAAAAATCAACATTCTTGGACAGTAGTTCTGTATCATGACGTATGTTTCTGATGACTCAAATATTTTGAGTCTGAGATATTTTCAAGAGAAGTAACATGTTTGTTATATTTAAATGTAAAAAGTTCAACAATTTTCTTTCTACGGATATATCAAGAAAAACACAGAAATCTTTCGCTATTTTCTAGAGGATTTTAATAAAATCACTCTTTGTGTCGTGAAACGTTCATGCATAATAGTAGACCACATTAAAAGACTTTAGAGGTTTTTTTCTCATGTATCTTAATGCTTTTATCTCAATTATCTCTATTGAAATGGATGTTTATAAGCTATAAAATTGTCTAAAAGCATCTAAAAACCACACACACCATATTCCATTACGGGTATCTAAATAAGTAGAGCGCAACCAATAGATTAAGAAACCATAGACGAGAATTCTTTACGATAGATGAGAGAGTGTAAATTTCATAACACTGTTCATTTATTATACGCATTTTCTATACGAAAACACGTTAATTTTGACTGGTTTTTAGAAAATAGTTTTTGGAGTAATTTCATAGTTTAAAAATATTCTATTGTAATCTGCTAGAAAGTTGACCATTTTGAGACTTTTTGTTCGAAAATGTTGTAAGAGGCTCATTTATTTTCAAGTGTCCGTTACATCGGTATTGCATTAAAATCCAATGTTTTTATTTTTATTTTACGTTTTAATAGAGAGTTGTTCTATTTGACATTCAATGTATTTAATATGCAGAACATGTTTTCACTTCAATTATTAGGTCGATCATTTGAATGTAAACTATTTTTATAATCTTCTAGAATCTATTTTTTTAGAATCTATATTTTTTATAATCTTCTTCTAGAATCTATAGAATAAAACTGTAAACTAGAGAAAAACTATCTATAGCGTATCTATAAACTGAGTAAAGTTGATTGAGTAAAATATTCTTACTTCGGATGGTCATGAGCTTTTAGCATATATAAGACACTTCTCTGATTAGTTGATGAATCGATACTTCTTGGAATCCAAAATAATAATTCTAATTTTATTGAGCATTATCAGAGGAATTGAATGTTCTTCATATTCAATTAGTAAAATAGTTCTGCTATTGTTTTTTCTTCTTCTACGAAAGAATGATAAAAAATAGTTCTAGTTCTATTAATTTATCAATCGGCAGAGTAAAAACAAAAAAAAAAAAACCTTCTATTTGTACGTGCTATAAATGTGTTGAAAACAACATATATATTTGACGACGAATATACATAAATTGAACTAAAAAATATCTCAAAAGTGTTCATCAATTCTTGATTTAAATAAAAAAATAAAATAAAATAATGACAACATTTGCTAATACTTATTATACAATGAGTGAAGTATGGCGAACATTTTTAATTCTAATAGCCGCTATTATTTTAGCCATCGTCTTTCTTCTTATTATTACTCTTCTATCAACATTCGAAACAACATCGAATAATTCAAAACAACGAGTAGCTATATTACAACAACAAAAACAACCGTTACTTTTGATACCAATTGATGATGAAAAACAAAATAATAACAATTATCAAAATTATTGTAAAATAGATCGTACAAAAATAATAGCTTCATGTTCAGATACTAATACAGGTTATTATGATTCAATATTAGCGAGTCATGATTCAGCGTATTATATTGCACATGAAACATGTTTTCAATCAAATGTTAAAAATCTTTTACTTCTACAAAATTCAAAACATGTTCAATGTTGTACACTCGAAAATAAAGTCGATCATTTTATTTAATTTAAACAATCAATTGTATTCGTGTTCACTGTTTTTCTGCTTGTTAAGATAGAAACATTTGTGTAAATGTTTTATTATTGGAAGATAATGTTCACGAAGGATAATAAAAAGAATTTAATCTCAAGGATAAATGAAAAAGAATTTTTATTCTACTTCGAAAAAATCTGAGGCTTCGAATAATATTTGTTGTGTCTTCTATTAATTTTCATGAAAGAAATAAATGAATAGTATTTTAGATGTCTGATATTAAAGCTCGTATTGACGAGTATATACCTACAAAAGGTTTACTATATTTTGATGAAGAATTGAAATATGTTATTTCAAAACCAAAAATAATGCCATTGAAATCTATAACACTCGAGAAGGTTAGTGTTTGTACCGTTTTATCATCCAATAATAGAAAGAAAATTGATTTAAATTATCATTTTTTTTTCTTTTCTAGTTGGAGACGTTGCAAAATGATGCCGAAGAAAAATTGAAACAACAAGAAAAATTAGGTCAAGAATTTTCAACAACATTTTAAAAAAACGTTCTTCGTATCTTCAAATTAAATTCGTCCATGTTTTATAAATATTGTAATTATTAATAATAAAAAGTAGATGTTTTAAATGACGTATAATACGTAAATCTGAGACAAAAATGAAGAAACAAAATCTAAATAACTTTTATATTGTTGGGATAATATTCATGAATAGAACAAAGCAGAAGAATAAGCAGTAGAAATTTTATTGCAAATTATTTTAAGGAAAAACTATTACATAGATAAAACATATCACGTCTAAAGTTCAGTAAAAATATAATAAAGTGAAAATAGTATCATTTTATAGTATTCCTAGTGAACTTGGTACTTGATTACTTGGTAAGTACTTTAAAAAATTGGCTAATATTTTCAAAATCACTTATTTACCATGAACTTTTACAAATACTTCTTCAGGATTGTAATATTCGATTCTTTTACTACCAAGTACGTTATGGAAGCAATTGTAGTTTTAGTTGACAAGTATTTGTCAATTAATACAAGTACTTACAGATAAACTTACTTTTTGAAAAGTCGATATGAATACGAAGTTAGATGAGATTTTGTAAATTCTAAATTTGAACTATCAATCGAAACGTTTGAAATAAATAAAGTTAGTACGTAGAAAAAGTATTTATTTAGAATTTAAATAAACTTACTTCTGAAAAAAAAAGGTAAGTAAGGTGCACGGAAAGCAAACTGACAGTGAAATTTATTTTTGGCTTTATTATACATATTCTGATTCACCAGGTCATGCTGATCACGAATATCACCTTCCGACCTCGAAAAAATTGAATCTTGATGGAGAAAACCGCGAAATACTGAGATGAGGTCGAAAACGTTAAAATCCGTTCTTTTTCAGAAAAAGCTCCACAATTTTTTTCTCTTACGTTTTTATTTACTTTTTT